>JAGDQP010000064.1:0-150078 GCA_022664845.1 Lepisma saccharinum
TGCCTGTGCGGCGTCCACCCAGCGTCGTGCGGCCAATTGGGGAGCTACTTGAATAAAGAGGTAGCGATCACAGTTGAGAGCTTCGGCTCTCCTCTTCAAAACACGTCTGGTCAGCGTGGGAGCAGTAGACCACCTCCTCCCTCCGGGAGAGGCCTCATCCAGTAGTGGATTGAATATGGCTGTGTATTATATATATATTGCGTTTCACATAGTCAATTCAAGTTTTGTTTTTTATCGCACAACGTTCACTAATTAACATGTTGTTTTCCCATTCATTACCTTTCTTAGCTTTGATTTTCCAGATATCTTCAACACAAACAGTATTAGTGTATCACACTCGAAATCCACACACAACACAACCTAAATCGACGCGCCATCAATACAAGCAATTGTGATTTTTTTCTCCAATGCGCATGCTCGACACAAGTAGTCGGACAGGAAAATGGTCTCCTACCATTATTCTAGAAATACGGTAAACCGTATAAATTTTCATGGTAGGAGGCACTTATTTTCACGGTTATTGGTTACAGTGTGAGCTATTAAGGGTCAGTTCTACAATCGACCGCTAAACTTCTAGTTAGCGCTAACGCAAGTTGAAGCCAACTATCATGTTGAGGACTCTCATTGGCCAAAATCAGACTTGGCCTCCACTTAGCGCTGACTAGAAGTTTAGCGGTCGATTGTAGAACTGACCCTAACTCTGCTACAGCCCTCATCCAGCTCTAACAAAGGGAACTGAGTAACCGTATTTATTAATTTCAATAATTCCTCCCATATTTCTTATTACATTCTCTTCTTTAATTCACAATGGTTCATCGTGTCCTCAAATCTTGCAACGTTAACTCATTTTCCGACGTCATACAACGATGAAATTTTGCACAGCGACGTAAGTCGGATGACAATACAATATCCCATTGTCACTTTCATATGTTTCTATTTATTTATATATTTTAAAAGCATATTTTTAGTGCTATCCTAAAATAAGTACTATCCCGCAAAGATGTTGCGATTGACTGGTTGCATAACACCTTAGGATTGGTTCACAAATCATCAGCTTGAGAAAAAGTTTCCTAACACCGAAATAACTCGAAAAAATACTTTAAAAATTGCTTTTTAAAATCATACTTTTCTTAGACAATTCGTACTAGAAAGTAAAAAAAAAATATTGTTTACGCATGACTAATAAGAAAAGCATGAGGCGCGCCAATTGAAGAGTTTATAAAGTGACTGTATATGAGAGCGCGCCTCATGCTTTTCGTTTTAGTCATGCGTAAACAATATATTTTTTTTACTTTTTTAGTACGAATTGTCTAAGAAAAGTATGCTTGTAAAAAGTTGTTTAAAATATACTTTTAAAACTATGATGGTAAAAAACATGAATATTCAAAACTTAATAGATTTTTTTTAATGTTGAATGTCTAATTGCTACAATTAATTGAAACAATACTTTCCGGTTATGTTTTTCGTGCAATTTCAACAAAAATAAGAAACGAAAGATCGTGATGGTGCCAGTAACAGTCCATGGGAAATACGTGAATGTAGATTTGAAGTTCTTTCCTCCCCGCTTAATTCCCTCGCCCTTGAAAGATTCTCGGCTTCCAGCTTTTTGAAAGAAGAAGAAGAAGAAAACACACTTTTTAAAATGTTCTTTTACAGACTGCATGGTTACCAGTTGGTGCATAGTTTCTTGTTACGTGTTACATCCATGTCGAATCACGTGACTCTATGTCTGTGTGCCCTTGCATCTCGTTTGACCTTCCTTGTAGTGTTAGTGTGTACGTCTGTGGGAAATTTAAAGAGGCGTCTGGGGGAATCATTCACTCGTGGGAAAGAAAGGTGTGGATGAACCGAGATAAGACAAAATAGCAAGCAAACTAACAGCGGTACTGAATGTAACGGAAACGAATCTCTTTTGGGCATTACCTAGGATTTAGCCATCGTTAATATCACGATATGGTTACACAGCAAGGAGATTCAAGGTTAATTAGCTGTACACAATCGTTCTTTACTCGAGGGTTCGAGAATACGATATATTAAGAAACGCAATTCCAGCGATGTTTCTTGTTCGGTTTTTCAGTGAAAATAAATCTTCTAGATCTGGTAACTATGTTCTATAAGGCACGTTAAATCCTGTTCATTTATCACGATCGTGCCTGACTCGAAGTTGGCAGGTAGGGTTTTAGTTATGGTACCAGCTCATCATTCGACTCGTGAAATTGATAGAAACTCTGGACATTTTCAGTCAGCATGTTTAGCAGCGGTGTTCGAACCCACGTACTTCCCCTTCTCAGCGCGTTATGCTGCACTAAAATTCGCGGTGTTATTGTATTCATCACAGGGATTGGGTGCTATTGGATCACTAATCATGAGATAGCACCATAGACCTCATAATAGATGAGGTCTATGATAGTACGTTTAATTTATCACAGTGATGTTTCCAGGAGCTCGTTTATACTAATGATGGCAGTTGGAGCGCTCATAACGTTAAATAGTGTAAAATATTACCTCACCTACCAATTTCCCTTTATAATATTTGAGAGTTGCAAAACGCAATTTCCAGCAAAGCTTTCAAAGAAACTACTGAATGATCACATACTTTTGTAAATAGAACCTATGGACCATTAACATGATGTGTTACTTGGCCCATGTGGTCATTTAAGAAAATTTCACTTCTTGCCAATAGACCACAGTAAAATGGGACAGCATGCAATGCTTGACCTCGATGCCACGTTATCTCTTAAATTAAAAAGGACACGTGTCGGGATTCCTCTTGGAAATCAATTAATTACGAAATTGTCGGGATGGGAAATTTTCCTTTGGTTCACCCTGTATTTATATAATATTCGCATTTGTCAGGGATCAGAGCAATGAATTAATACGTCAACTTCATCAATAACTTTAATCAAACATTTAAATTATCTTCAGTTCAACCTTTTATATAAAAATGAGTGGGAAATGCTTAACTTCAACACATATGTATGGAGTGATGCCTACCCTTCAGGCGTTTAGAACAAAATTTCGTAAACTTTGAAGTCCTGTAACTTGTATTCCACGAAACTCCAAAACGTAGTACTACAGGAGTGTTCATTTGAACACAACACCAATGTACTGTGGAAGTTTCATGCTGATTTTCGTATCTCCCACCGGAGACAGTTTCCTTGTAAGATAAACTTGTATTGTAGTGATGGATATCAGGACGTGTGGCGAAAGAAGAATGAAGCTTTCAGAAAGCAGAGCATTGCTTCAACTAGTAAATATGTTGGATGGTCTGTTATGATTTTGGGTTGTGTAATTACTAATGGAGTGGCCAGTATTCATACTCTGGATAAACATCTTCATAAATCTAATTTTTTCAATGAATTTTGGATTGTTCAATGAATTACTAACATTAACTCACATATTCTAGGCAAGTGAAGTAGCCAAATCTTTAGCACTAATTCTTTGAGCTTTTCTCACAGAATGAAGATTGTAGGTTTCATTCCGGGCAGAACGGATTCTATTCCGCAATAATTGCTCTGTTTTATGTTTCTGTATGATGTATCCAATGGTAAAACATGGCTTTCAAACAAGCTTGCCTTGCCTGACGCGGTGTGGGTTGCTTCAATAGACTACCTATACTACTCTTGTACACAAAAGAATACCTAGTACGTTTCTTTCGAGAGTAGTATGGGGTTGCCCAAATAATTTATTGTGATCAATTTACGTTGCCTGTTACATTACAGGTGTATCGAGTGGTAGTTATTTCTATAGTACCGTATTCTAAGGTATCCAAATTATCATAAAAGGGCAAGAGATTTCGAAATGGGCCTTGTTTTACGTGTGATACAGTCTGATTTCCTCTTTGTTGAACTTATCCAAATACTCCCCCCACCCCCGCTGTATAGTTTCCGTATCTACAGTATATGTTGTATAAGAAACTCAAAATTACGGTATTAACGGTAAACAATAATTGCATCCAAACAGCAGTTTGAAGGATATATTTCTTAGTGCAAGTCTACTCCTACTTCTGTGTGAGTTGTTCTTGTCACTTATTTATCTTGTATATTTTTCTTTTTTTAAATTATGTTTGTATATGACAAAATCACGATGAATGACCTTTAAACAAGAGAAAATGACGCTTTCATTTTTTTTATTTCGATCGTTCTTTTCATTTTTTCTTCTTCTTTACTAAATGGTCTTTTTCGATTTTATACACGAAACTCCAGAAACAACACAAGCAATGCACGAATTAACTTCTTTAGCCAGGGGGAGGGGTATTATACGTGTTGTAATTTCTGTAAGTACTGTAGCACACACGTTTCAGGAAGGGATTTATCAATGAAATATATTTGCCAAAGAGAGATAACCTTACGAGAAGGGGAAAACGAATTATCATGTACTATGGAAATAGGAGAACCTACTTCATCTTATAATTTGGACAGGTTCCCCCAAGTCCCTCGGGTTCAGCGCCCTTGGTCCTGTGCAAATTGCATAAATGTATTAACTACATGACGACAGTTTGGTTACAATTATGCTATGATAATACTTACTTTGTCTATTTTCAGCATCCGACAAGTATAGCTGCTGCATTCGAAAAAGTGAGCTTCCCTGTGAGCAGTTTATCGAACTAACTATAGGTTGTCAGATTTAGGTTTTGCAATTTTGGTCTATCATCTAATTCTAATATCTTGGTTGAATCAATGACGTCACGTCTGACAACCTATAGTTAATTCCATAAACCTTTGCTAATAGATCAGTTCACTTCATCAAATCATGGATCTCGATATGGGAGACGGATCTACTTCTAATGACCCGAAATTGAAGCCAGCACAAGTCATGATCACCTGGAAGGTGAAATTGATTAGAAAAACAATTGAACATCACGTTCCGTACAATACCACATTTAAAATATTCCAATCTTTCTCCTCTGTTCCTTAGCTAGATCTTCATCCATTCTTTGCTTCCACACACCAGGCATAGGCCAACCAATAAGACGCAAGTAAATCCCAATTCACCAGGCAAGATTAATCGAAAACCGGCGTCAAGTTGACCCAGGTTAATTGTATTGGGCCAGTCTATCCATCTCCCGTATCTAAATCCATGCGTAAAATACATCCAATGGTTCTTAAAATTTCACACCATTATTTTACGAAAAGAGCATTTTATTCTGTTTCTATATCAGAACTCATATCGTGAAGAACTAAAGATTTTAAAATCCGTAAGCACAATAGGTAAACAGGAATGTATGTAATTAAGATGTATTGTTCAAATCTTTGCGGGAAACAGAAAATATGTTAATTATAAAATAAGGTTACATATAAAGCTTCAGTTGCAACATAATCGCCAATTTCTCCAGAATCGATTAAGTTTTATTTTAAGACGATCTAGTATTGTTCGCGTCTCAGACGAACCAGTCAAGTCATTTCACTATTTTTTTAATATTAAGAGTGTGGATGTGGCAGTTAATTGTTCGGCTGGCTTTTCATGTACGCGCTAGTCGCGTTCTTTGCTTTCGATTTGGGTAAGTAGCCAAGTGAAGCACATGTTTAAGTATTTCCATTGCCTACTATTTACGAAAAGCTAGTCTTAGAGTACTCGTCTGGCAGCAAGAGATCCGAGTCACGGCAGAGACAAATTTCTCTGTTTATTTTTCAACATGTGAGGATGGTTTAGTCAATAAAACAATGATAAATTCTCCCTTTCTTTGTTTTAGCAATATCAATTTCATTTGCGATGTTATCACTTTATAAATCATTTGACCTTCCGGTGTTGTTGTCTTAGGAGTGGGCGGATTTGGCATCATTGTTGCCAGCAATAAACTATTAAAATTGACTAGGCCAAATTCTAAATGTGAATAAAATGCTTATTTCCAATAGAAAACGTTGTCACTTTTATGGCTAGTTTGGATGTAGAAAGTGGCTAAAACCGTACATCAACAATTGAAGAATTTAGATTTTTGTTGGCTAAATGAGATTCCAAATTGACTAGATTTAGGAACAAAATACCCAGGTTGGCATCACTCTTTGGGCTTTTTTAGATGTAGGCGTTATCCATATAAAAACCCTTGACTAATAAATCGCTCTTTTTCCCACCACTTTCTCTTTTTCTCTTTGTCGTTATCACTCACTGTTGTTGTGACAAGAAAACCTTTGTCTTCACGTGTCTGTCGCCAGCCACGGACACGAAGGGTTTTGTCCTTATTGTCTCTGCACGCAACCAGTGTTAATTTAAATGACACTCACTGGTCTCTTTACTTACTCATTGACCTCTCTTTTATGTTAGTTTTAAAATAATACTAATTTTCTTACAGCGACAATTTACAATGTAGAGGAAGACAAGTGGCTCCTAAGATTTCTTTCAAGTTTTAAAACTACCAATCGTTACCACCATCATCACCATCAACATTTCTGTTGTGCGGAAAGCAACAGGTCTTTGAAGGGAAGTTAAGCCGTCTCCATTCATGCTGTGCCTTTCGTTTTTGTCTCAGCATTATGCTTTGTATTATTTTCTCTAAGAATGCAATCTCTACGTAATCAGTGTTCTAATCAGTATCTTGTTCTGTTCTTATTATATTCAATATTGTTTGTTCTAGACCAGGAGTAAGAGATAACACAATAGTAATGTCTCAATGCAGAAAGCCCTATTAAGGCGGGGCCATTCTCGCGCAGGCGCATTACTCTTTAAACAGTAAATATTACTCCTTAACCGTAAATTGTTATCAGACTGACAAGCGACTGATTTGCAGTTGCCAATTTGGCGTATTGGTAGCATGTTCAGAAAACTAATACGGAGAACCCTGGATCGAATCCTGGTGTGTTTTGCTTGTATTTAATAACATATACGCATTAGAAAATTTAATAAAATTAATGACCAAGGGTACGTGGAGGTTAGGTAAGTCAGGTACGGTGTTGTTTTTATTGCACGTTCGATTAAATCGTGCTTTTTTCAAGCTTTCGAAAACAGGACTTTCTACGTTGAGAGCTAGTGACACAACAATATTTTGATGTGTTGTAGAGATAAATAAGTTTCGTGTCAAGGCAATCGTTTCAGAAAAAAACATCGGGAACTTGCACATAAGTGCCGAAAACACTAACTTCCCGATATTTTCTGGAAACGATTATAGGGCAGTCCGACGAAGTTTAAGTAGCTCTACAAGATATCAAAAGATAGTTGAGGTGACCTCTGCTTCAGAAATCTCAAATACTGTTGTCTCTCATATACTTCAATGTTAATTTCAAGTGCCGTGAAATGTACCTTGCCGATTTTTGGCGGGAAAAGAATATATCATATTTTTCAAGACGAAGTCTGCTTTTGTTTCCTATAGCTTTCAATAGGTCACGTTCTAGGCACGTAGTCTATGGAAAGTGGACATAGTTCTTGGTTCTGTTATGTGGGTACTTTGGGTTATTGACAGGTTATTATAAGATAACCCGATACGTAACACGTTCTGTTTTTCTATTCGTTATTTTTATCAATAAACAGGAAACTATTAAAGCTATTTTCTGTATGTAACTGAATGAATTTGTTACCGTCATTGTCCTGTTTATCTGATAATTTAAAAGAAATAAAAAGAATAGCAACAAAACATTATTAATAAAGAAACAAAATAGATAAAAAGCGACAGATACGGAAATTAAACCACTTTGTTTCTGTGAGTTCTTTTTCACCTGCACATTCCTGTCATGATAACTAAAAATGACATGAAAATTCATCGTCACGCAATGTCAAAAGTGGGCGGGGTTTTTCTTTTTTAAAAAACAAAAACAAAACAGGCATCTAAGCATTGTAAACGTGTTCCCATCATGTAGAGGAAATGCATGAACGAATTGGCAAGTAGTTACTAAGAGGGGGATGGGGGAGAGGGATAAACAGAGGGAGGGGTATTCCTATTTATCACAAATAAATCGCATTTGCAAGTCGTAGTATGTAAAGGTTTATTGTGTTTATGTTTAGACCAAGCAACTATAGACAAATTTGTGAAAGTTTTCCTTTTGAAATATTCAGTGCTATAATTATGGTAGGTATGTATCATTTTACATATACATATCAATCGATAGTATATCTATTTATACAACTGATATCTATTTGTTTCTGTTTATTTTGCTTCTGTATGTCGAGTCGTGACTTTATGGGAAACACGTGTGTGTGGTTTAAGTATAAACAAATCAATTGTTTTGTTTATCAATATTGATTTCATCATCCATTCTCACTATCATTAATACTATGCACATAGCGACTGATACACTGGTTCCCAATCTGGGGTCCGCGAACAAAATGATTGTTCAGCTCATACAGGGTGGTTCTGTGTCTTCGTACCAGGGCTTTAACATAGAGCTTTGAGCCAAAAAATATGCGTACCAAAGTGCATATGCAGAATCACATAGTGATGTTTCTTAAAGCATTAGCGTTCCGGGGATACCTCTACGGAGAGGGAGGGGGCAACTTCCAAAATTTAAATAACAGGGGTTGATTTTACTACCTTTTAAACAACCATTAAATTTTGAACAACTTTTGAAGGTACACTTTTCCATAGATCGTACCGTTTGGCAGCTATAAATATAATTAATAAGTCAACACTAATATGGTGTAGAGATTTATCGGGAATTTCGGATGCTGCAACTCAAAGGGAATCGTAAATGAAGGTTTTAAACTAAATTACGATATTAGATACGCGGAATCAAACCATGAAATTTTCGTAAACAAGGGTATCTTGGGAATAGTGTTACGTGGGGAAACTTCGAAATTTTAAACAGAAACAGAGGTTGATTTTACTTTCTTTGCAACATGCATGAAAATTCAAACACCTTTTGCAGTTACACGAGCTAATTTTGTAGGTTAACAGTTAAGGTCAATGTAAAGCAACGATCTCCAACAAAAGGAGGCAGCACTATCTCCGTATATGTCTAATGTACTTTTATCGTTGCACGAAATTTCAATGCTATTCCTATAAATTCAAGCCTAGAGAGTTCAAAGTTTCAGGGAAGAAAGTTCATAACCAATTTAAGAGTTCGATCAACGCCAATTTTTTTAATTTTCGTTTTTCTTCATTGTTGAAATCGCTTGATTGTTGTTGGGAATATCAAACCCTATAACAATGAACCTCTTTCAACAATGAACAAAAACGAAATTAAAAATCGCGATTGATCGAACTCTTGAATTGGTTATGAACTTTCTTCCATGAAAGTTTGAACTCTCTAGGCTTGAGTTTGTAGGAGCAGCATTGAGATTTCCTGCAACTATAAAAATACATTAGACATATACGGAGATAGTGCTGCCTCCTTTTGTTGGAGATCGTTCCAGTAACCCTTTGAGTTATGTAACCTTAATTTACACTAAAGTGATGCGGGTTATCTATAGAACAGGCGTTACTGGGCACCTGCTATAGTTCCGTGTGCACTGAGAGGTCCCCTTCAGTTTGACTTCTGATCCTTGTTTGGAGTTGTTAGGACAAGAGAAATAAAGTGGTCACAAAAATGTGATCGGTAAGCCACCATCTTGGATTAAAAATGGAGTTCTAGCGAAGACACAGACTTATACTTAAATGACAGTATCTTCTCGCAAAATTAAGTTTAAAACTTCGTTCTTGTGTTAATTTCAAGATAATACTATACTATAGGAAATATAAATGTGTATTCTTCTTAGGAGCTGTTGCGATATTTAAGTATAGCGGCCACCATCCCCAAAACATAGTTTTGCTCTTTTCATAATATTGATGAATAACAATGAAACCATCAAGATAAGGAAACATTTCTCGAAATAAACGTGGTAGAACTAAACGTAAGCTTTCTAACGATACCCATTATGTTGGTCTATCTTAAAAACTAAGAGAGATAGACGAGTTTATGTGGCGCAGGGTGTTGTTTTTTGAGGCCTTCAATTACGTAAGGTCAAGCCCATGCTTGAAGCTTTCAATGGCCATAACTCCTTAATTCCTGCATTAAATTAAAGAAAATGAGTTTCCAAATAATATCAGTAAACCACATTTGATACTTGGCTATTTTGTTTTTACATATTACTATGTCAATAGCAACAATATAAATTAAATGGGATACTATTGAACATATTAATGGTGGCAGAATACACTATATATGTCCATGAAGGAATTACGGAATACGTATGATATTAACTTTAAAAATGTTTGTAAAAGTAATAATAAATAAAATTTGATGTGTCTGCTAAAAATTTACTAGTGTAGTAACTTGTGATAACATCATCAATATGGCGTCTTCGTGAATAAATAGGCTTACATCTGAACTATTCAATAGATCATAATCATGAAAGAATCAATATAGCGACTTCATTTTTTTTTAAGACAAATTGAATTGATGTTCTGGGGCCGCGGTAACTCAGTGGTAGAGAGCTCACCTCTGGTGTTTGGGGTACTCGGTTCGATCCCACTTCATGTCATGTGAGTTTTGTGGTGGATAAACACCGTGTGCGTGGGTTTTTCTCGGGGTTCTCCCGTTTCCTTCTACTTTATTTTACCAATTCTCCCATCCTCATCCATACGATCTGAGCCAAAGTTGCCTAAAAACCTTAAATAAAGTTCAATTCAAATTTATGTCTTCAATTCTCGACGTCGATATATGTGCTAAAACACGCCATATTCCTAACGTATTAGTATTCTGTATTAATTTCTAATTGTAAAAGCTGTAATTTCATAGGGGTTTTCCGTTAATGAGCGTCAATCCAAAATAATTCTTTATATTAATAAAGGGTGTCCAAAAAATACGGGCTTTTTTGAAATGGTAATGAAAGGAAGAAGATGAACTTCGAACTAAATATATTCATGGTAATGAATAGTAAAGGGTACGCCATTACAAAATTAGTTCACTCACAGTCACAAGATGGCCTCATGTCTTGAAGATGACGTCAGTGTTGCAAACAAGCAATTTAAAAAAAGCCCGAATTTTTGGGACACCCTTTATCATGATTATAATATTTCTACATCATGACTAGTTTTCGATAACAATGTTTGTTCAACTCAACATGTTTACACAACAATTATACATTTTTTGTTTGCATATATTCATATAAAATTAATGTATATGATTTCCATTTATTTATTATAAAGATTGCAGCATGGCAATTCCCTTTCTCGTTTACGAAATCAGCAGCAGTTTATTTTGATCACACAACACGAACACACATCTTCTTTAAAGCATTTTCTAAAATGCACAAGGTTTTCGGAAATTATGTGGGAGAGTTGGTTCTTGTACAGTACAATCCTTGGCATTAATATATTTTCTGTGCTGAAATGTCAGTAGGTCTAAATCCGGAACGCTAAATCCGAGAAGAAGGTCTAAATCAGGAACGCTACAAGCCGCTTTTAGCCACTTATGGCATTGAAGGTAAAACGGACGGGAAGGTAAAGACGGATATATTTCCTTATATAATCAGCATGGGCACCATCAAAGTTAATCGGGAGACTCTCAGGAATGGCTTGTGTTTGCAAACGGGTGATAAAGAACTGTTGAATCCTTGGCTTGTTCGTGGAGGAGACCCAATAGTGTTCAACATGAACTGATAGAGGTGTCAGTGTATCGCAAGTTCAAGGAGATCTACTTTTTTACCCCGAACTTCATTTGCGATTTAATCCTTGACTCGTTGTAAAAATCAAAAAACTATTCCGCTGCGCTAAACATCTGATGCCAAATTTACCAGCATCTTCTTCCACAAAGAGTTTACTAAGTCTCCTAATTCCAATTTCAATTTCATTTTTTAAATTAAAATGATTTTTAACTAAAGTCATAAATTCCGATCAGAGTAGTGTAAGAAAAGAACATATTGAGAAAGTGGTTCTGACATTTCTTTTATCAGCTCTTGTATGGGATCAGCTTGTATGGCTTCCTTAGAAAACCATTATTTGTATAAACGAATGATGTGTGAGTTATAGGACACCTCAACAGCCTAGTAATATCGTAGTTTTTAGCCCAAACGATGTCTATATATATACCAGGTGTATGCATAAGTAGTTTCCGGTTTACCTAAGAGATGGCGCCACCGAAAAGTACGCATTCATTTGACACATACGTCATTTTGTTCGTCTGACATTAAACTACAAACACACACAAGTTGAGTCCGCCAAACACTAGCGTCTTTGTTTTATCGTTCAGTGATCATGTCGAAGTTTGTGCCTGAAAAAGAACATTTGCGGCACGCATTGCTTTTCTTATTTAACCAAAAAAAAAAGGGCTGTTGAAAGTCATCGTGTGCTGGTAGAGACATATGGTGAACACGCTCCATCGATAAGAACATGTGAGACATGGTTTCGACAATTTAAAAGTGGTGATTTCAATGTGAAAGACAGTGCGCGCTCTGGTAGACCACAAAAGTGCGAAAACGAGCAATTGCAGGTGTTATTGGAGGATGACCCAACTCAAACTCAACAGCAATTGGCAAAAGCACTAAATGTGTCACAAGAAACAATCAGCAGACGTTTACGAGCAATGGGGAAGATCAATAAACTGGGGAAATGGGTCCCACACGATTTGAATGAACGTCAAATGGAAAATCGCAAAGTCACTTGTGAAATGGTGCTTCAACGCCACGAAAGAAAGTCGTTTTTGTATCGAATTGTAACGGGTGACGAAAAATGGATTTATTTTGAAAACCCGAAGCGGAAAAAATCGTGGTTTCACCTGGCGAAGCCGGTCCTTCAATACCAAGGCCAAATCGCTTCGGCAAGAAGACCATGCTTTGTGTCTGGTGGGACCAGAGCGGTATTGTGTATTATGAACTCTTGAAGCCCGGTGAAACCGTTAATACAGAACGCTATCGCCAACAAATGATTAATCACGCATTGATCGAAAGACGACCGGAATGGGCCCGAAGACATGGCAAAGTGATTGTGTTACACGACAATGTGCCGTCTCACACAACAAAACCAGTGAAAGACACCTTGAAATCGCTTGGATGGGACATCCTTCCGCACCCGCCGTACTCCCCAGACCTGGCGCCATCTGATTATCACCTTTTCGCATCAATGGGGCACGCGCTCGCAGAGCAGCACTTCAGCAATTTCGAAGACGTTGGAAAATGGCTCGACGAATGGTTTGCCGCAAAAACAAGCAGTTTTTCTGGCATGCTATGCATCAATTACCTGAAAGATGGGCGAAATGTGCAGAAGTCGATGGCCAATATTTTGAATAAAACAAAATTAATTTCCCTTGAAAATTGCGTGTTTTCGTTACCACAAAAACTGGCAAAAACTTATGCATACACCTGGTATATATACAGATTTTTCTCGTTACCAGTTAAAATGTATTTTTGATTCAATATCTCTTAGTGTCTACGTTTTCTGATGGGATTAAAAATTCTTTTCCTTCGTACGAAAGCGTTATCGGATTTACTTATTGTGTGCGTTATTTCATCTTCCACGAAATTCAATAAAAAAAAGTTGCAGCCTCGTCGTCCATTGTTTTCCTGTAATAATGTTTCGCAACTTGAAGTTTTCTTCACAAGATTGATCAACATAATATTGGTTGCCTCTTTCTGGAATAAATTGTAGCATAGCTGTAACACATTTTCGTCTCTTCTTGTTCTGGCTGGGTGATGCAATGGACATTCATATTTTTCTACAAGGGCACACACCTTGCGCAAGAAATAAAAAAAACATGATATATTTCGTGTTTAATGATATCGTGTTGAACAATGACTCTTTTCCTTCGACTGGAACCAGTTACTTCTCAGTGTTCTTTCGAAGGCTTATTGAATCCGAAATAGTTCCAGTTCCTGATATACTGGAATGGAAGCGAACATGTGACAGATGATCTTGACTATAAATTTTCCGGCAAGAAACTCTTCGTATATAGTGGGAAAGCATTTATCTAAAGCCAAGCAATCTTATAAAAATACTTCACATTATCGAGAATAATCATTTGTACTACATGTTCCCTGACAGAAACAGACGCGTTCAGTAACATCAAATAATTATCCAATTCTTTACCTGTAGATTTCTTGGTCTTTTCCAAAATCGCGAACCACAGCAAGCGTTGAATTACCTCGGTCATAATTTTCAAGTCTCTCAGCCCTTATGGATAATGAGTACCATTCAAAATACTTTTGATAATAGTTAAACGAAATGTTTCTATCTGACAACACTTTCAATACCACAGGTTATATGCTAACAACCAAGAGAAGCCCAGAGTTCTTTGGAGAAGTGAAATGCACTGAAGTTGATAAAGATATCTCTAAGATTTCAGGAAATAAGAGCTGAACTTTTTTTTTCAACTCAGTTCACAATTTCATCGCAGCAAACAGGTGCATATTGCTGATTGCTTTGGAGTATACAATCCCGAAAGTTGATCATACCTTAATTCTTTCTGTAGTAAGAAGATAAATATTTCTGTAGAAGAATGAAAAAATAATAATGAAATGATTGATGAAACGTTTTCTATTGAGTGCAGTGTTATATGGAGATGAAACGTAGACTCCTTGAAATGGCAAAAAAAAAAAAAAAAAAAAAAAAAATCCACATAGCATGCAAGCTTATTACAAGCTTGATTTTTAGTTGATTTTCGCTTGTGTAGCTACGATTGATATAATAAACTTGATTCAGTTTTGAAATAGAAAGTACTAACTTGATTTGATACGGGGCTCCATAGTCTAGTAGTTAGAGTGTTGGACTCATGTCCGCGTGGTCCCGGGTTCAATTCCGGCTGGAGTCCCACTTTTCGGCGTCCACCCTGCGTCGTGAGGAAAACTGGGGAGTCACGTGAATAAAGACGTGACGGCCACTTGGTCTAGAAAGCCCCTACTACGCCTGTTCGTGGCTAGATGACGCGCAATGCTGACCACACTGCCGTCACTCAGGTGTTTGCAGTTCCATTAAGCGTGGACAGAGGGCGTTGGGGCAGGCTCAGGACCTATTGGTCTGTAACGCCGGTGGTTATTTTTATTTTATAAGCTGATTTGATATTCCAAAATATGATTCAAGCTGAAAGTAGACAGTTGTGGACGCTAGTCTCATGGAAGGCCTGTTTCACGCTTGTTGTAAGATTAATATACCAAGCGTGTCAGGTGTCAACTAGTAAGCATGATTCAAGCTTTAGGCTTGACATGATAAGCTAGACACAAGCTTATACATTTGATATGGTAAGCTTGCAATAAGTTTGAATCATGACTACTCTGCAATCAGGGATTCGAAATGTATACATGGAGAGGAATGAAAAAGATCAACTGGACGCATAAGATACATATTGAGGAAGTGTAGGAGAGAGAAAAATAAAGGAAGAAAGAAAGAAGAGAGAGAGTAAGAGAGAGAAAGAATTAGAGAAAGAGATAGAGGAGGAAGAACGAGATAAAAGGAAAGGAATAAAGAGAGAGGTAAAGAGAAATACAAGAAAAGAGAAAGCAAGAGAGAAAAAGAAACAGAAGAAAAGAGAAATAGAGAGAGAAAGGGAATAAGAGAGAAAGAAAGAGAAAAGATAGAAAGGGAGAGAGAGGAAAAGAGAAATACAAGTAAAGAGAAAGAAAGAGAGAGGAAGAAAAGAGAAATAGAGAAATAAATAAAGAAAGAGGTAAAGAAAGAGGAAAGAGAGAGAGAGAGAGAGAGAAAAGCAATAGTTCACACAATGAAGAAGAAAAAACAAACTAGTGAGGAAATCATTTTTGCAAAGATAGAATACTGAGGAATGCAACTGAAAGATTGATTGAAGGAGAAAGAGGAAGAAGACAAATCCAACTCTGGACAGTATTAAGAAAGATAAATCGTACAGCGAAGACAAAGAGAAAAGTACAAGATTGGAATTAATGGAGAGTTCTTAACACACACTGAAGGACCTGCTGCTTTAGGCAGAAAATTACTAATGCTTTTATGCGCTTAAAATATGTTTTAAACGTGTATTTAAAATGAACCCACAGCAATTTTTGGCCCGATTGAAAAATGAATTAAGCTTATTTTGACAAATGGAACAACTTATGCAAGCTTAGCATATCAAGCCCAAAAAGGTTTAAATAAGGTTGAATCAAGGGGTCTAGTTTACAGGAAACAAGGTTGAAATACCCTTCAAAGGATAAGAAAAAACATAATGACTTGTAGTTCTAAGAAAAATATAAAAAAACATGGTCTTGGGGGGAAATCGATCCGAGGATCCACGCACATAAATCCGATGCTGTAGTCACCAGAACACGGAATCACACAACCAAGCTGATTTTTAAAGCATTATTTATACTTAGTTCATCAGATCGTAAGCGATGCCTCTAGAAAAGGATGGGAGTTGGAGAGGACAATCAAAAGAGTCGTGACACGTGATGGGACTTCAGCAACAATCAGACCAAAGCAGAAGTGCAACGAAACGAAATTCAAATAAATTTCAAGTTTGATAAGTTCCCTCGCATAACTGCTTGTTTCAACAAGCTTAATTTAGGTTAGTTATAACAACCAAACCAGTTATATTGTTCAAACAGGTTTTTTTGATTGCTTGTATATTACGTTCAACACAATATAAAGTTTGACAAATTCACAGCAAGTGACTTACAACCTTGTCGCAAGCTGGAATGCTATGTAGGAAATGTTTTAAACATTTCAACCCTTTTTAGAAACTAGTTAGATTGCTATGGAACTAAAAATTGCATAAATTTTTATGTACTAGTTCGAAAGAAGAGAACTTCTTAATTTGGCGGCTAAAACTGTGAACATTAGCAACGATTTCGGATAGAACTGTAAAACTTTCCACTTCTTTTAATCATCCATTTAATCTATCCATCGATTTTAACTTGCGTTTTCTACTGCACAACTACCCCAGACTGGCTACATGTATGGCGTTGACAACTTATGTTTTGTGGGTTCTTACTACAAATGATTTCTGTCTCCCCCCCCCCCAAGCAAAGCAATTTCATAACAGATCGTATAAAACAATAAGGTCATCATGAAAAGAGAACTTGAATACTACATATAATAAAGATTTTGTTTCTGCCGCTGCCCATAAAAGCTTAAACATTTTCAATCTTTTACGACGCCAGCGGTGACATTACTGCGCAATATAATCCTATTCTTTTTAAATGAAATTGCGCCTTTCCATCACTTTTATACTTGTTCGAATGCATGTCACAGCGCAGTTACAGGAATGATATCACGCGATGGAAAACCAATGAGAGGCAAGGTTAAATCAAAGCATGCCTCACAGCCAGTATTCTTCATTCATCTTTTATCATAATCAATGTCATCCATTGTCTAAATATATATGAGCTGTTCTTACTAAAATACTAAATATTTTATAATGGATTTACACAAAAATGATTTATTAGTAGTAATTATTTAATATATGTTCTAATTTTTTAACTTTAACTTTAACTTTTATTTATAATTTTAACTATGTATCAACACTAGTTCCCAAAGAAAAATACCATATATTGGCAAATTAAATTAAATTACCGACTATATAAGTTATTTTTTAATGAATTCTTCTTTTAGTGTATTGTAAACTAGCTAAAGTGCCCGTCCGCTGGTGCGGGGTGAATAAAATACGTTGGAAACACTAATAGTCGTACTACTACTACTGTTACTACTACTACTATAAGTACTAATACTACAGCTACTAATACTACTACAATGTTTAAACATTAAATCTAAATATTTGTATTTACAACAATCCAAATGTAAATTTAATAATCTGAATTATTTCTGATTGTTGTTTTAACCTAAAAATAGAAACAATGTATTTATTTCATTGTTATAAGCAATAAAATTACTGTTTTGATTAATCAGATCGCGGCACAGTCACATCCGGTAGCTTAAAATACCTAAAGCTCCTGCGCCTGGACCCAAGGAACATGTATGCAAAATTTGGGGGAAATCGATAGACGCATGTACATTTGTATAGAGCATAAATAAACATACGTACATACATTCACTTTCATTTGTATAGATAAATGATTGTCTAATAATTCCATTAATGTATCTGAAGATGTTTCGTTGTACCTTAACTAAGTTATTTTGTGTTTTAATGTAATGGTTTCTGAAATTTTGTTGTAGTACACAGAGAAATATCTTGTTTGTGGTTACCAAATAAATGACTAATACAGCCGAAACAAAACTTTATTTTCTTTAATCATTAAAAAAAACGAGGTCCTATCCTAGTATTTTGGAGTCTAACATGTTACCCATAACGCTACGGCTCGAACTCCGTGGTAAACTGTTTCCTTCTATATAAAAAGTCAAGCTAGAGACTTTAATAGTTACAATAATACTTCAAAATGGAATACTTTTGCTTATTAATTACAGAATATACAAAATCAGTTAACTTATTCTAAGATTATATTGTTATGGTTAAATTAGAATCTTGCTTATTTTTTATTTGTATCCGTCAATCTAGTTGAAATAAATAAGTTTCGAACAAAGCATTTACGTTTATGGAACAAACAAGAATCTTAGTGAACAGGGCCGGTTCTGAGTTTTAGTATGTGTTTAATATCCAGTTTATTGACGCAGCATACGGAAAATCATTTTAATGTGAGATTTATTCTTAACTAACTAACTCTATCGTTTATGGTACTCGCAAGTCCATCGCCGCAGTATCAAACGTTCACCATTGGATTCTATCCTGGGCAGTATCAAGCCAGTTTTCATCACGAACACCTACTTCTCGAAGATCTCTTCTAATACTATCCTCCCAACAACGTCTCGCTCTTCCCAATGGCCTCCTTCCATCCGACCATCTAACCAGGATCAAATATAATCTTCGTTTTCCCCCAATCCGAGCTACATGCCCTGCCCACCTTAGTCGTCAAGAACTCATTATTTTTACAACATCTGGTGAATCTATACAGTCCATTAAGTTCTTCATTATGCATCTCCTCCATTCTCCAGTCATCTCGTCCCGTTTCGGCCCGTATATCTTTCTCAAAACCTTAATTTCAAACACACGTAATTTATGTTCACCTGCTAGGGTCGTACTCCAACTTTCGCAACCGTACAGTATTACCGGCAGAATAACCGTTCTGTATATTTTCAATTTCAATTTACTTGATATTAATCGCGATGTTAGAAGTTTTTGAACTGAATAGAAACATGAGTTGTCTGATACTAAGCGACTTTTTATTTCTTCCGTTACCTCATTTTTGCTTGTTACATATGTTCCCAAGTATTTAAATTTGTTTACCTTCTCTATAACCTCATCCCTAATTCTTATGTTTTTATTTCCTTCATTCCCTGTGTTTCGGCTTGTTATCATGTATTTTGTTTTATCTATGTTTACCCGTAGACCTATCTCATCCCACGCTTCTACTAAAACATCGGTGTTGCTTTGTAGTGCATCAATATCGTCCCCTATTAAATCTACATCATCCGCGTATACGAACAGTTGATTCAAACCATTCAATGATAGTCCCTTTTTGTCCCCTTTACTTTTTAAAATCGCATATTCTAACGCAAAGTTAAACAGTAGTGGTGACAAGGCATCGCCTTGTTTCAGTCCGTTGCGAATCTTGAAACTATCTGACATATTATTACCTATCCGTACTCTGCTTATGGGATAGCTGAGACACATCTTGACTAGTTGAACCTTTTTTTTTACGGAATTCCAAATCGTATCAGGATACTGTATAACTTTTCCCTTTTGATAGAATCATATGCTTTCTTAAAATCAATGAATAGCTGATGAACCGTCCCACTGTATCCCCATTTCTTCTCCAAAATTTGTCTCAAGGCAAAAATCTGGTCCAACGTGGATCTATTTCTTCTAAATCCACATTAGTGATCTCAATTATTTCATCTACGTATACACTTATGCGTATTAACAGAATATTACTTAATACCTTGTAACAGGTTGGAAGTAACGAGATTCCGCGGTAATTATTGCAGTCCGATTTATCGACTTTTTTGTAAATAGGAACTGTTAGTGAGGTTTTCCATTCCTTTGGGAGCTCCTCCTTTCTCCATATAGCACTGATCAATTTATGTAGTTCCTTGATTAGTGCCGTTCCTCCAGCTTTAATTAATTCGGCTGGAATATCGTCTACTCCAGGTGATTTGAAATTTTTCAATTTCTTTACTGACATTTCGATCTCGATCTCGATCTCGATCTCGCTAGGTTCAGGAATCCACCGTTCTGCGGTATGAATTTCAATTTCCTCTGTTTATACCCCGTTGTGTACATTAAAAAGTTTGTCGAAATAACTTTTCCACACATCGACAATTTTAGTCGGATCAGCCTGATGATCTCCACGTTCATTCCTAACCTCGGCTGGTAACCTTTTCTTAACGAGTTTACCCCTTTGTATAGATCTCGTATGTTATTTGTCTTGCGTTTTCCTCAATCTCCTGAATCTTCTGCGTCAGATATTCTCGCTTTTTGTTTCTGAACCCGAGTGTGGCGTTTTGTTTCGCGTTACTGTAGTGGTTGGTATTTGCTTCTCTTTTATTACTTAGCTATCGTTGTCTTGCTTGTTTTCGTTCCTCGTGAAGCTTAAGGCATTATTCATCAAACCAAGGTTTGTTTTTCTGTTGTTTCTTCTCACCTATGCGTTCCTTCGCTGCACTCTTAATTGTTTCACGAATTGCCTCCCACATCTTACTTACATCAATTTCATTATTAATATCATCATTATTATTACTCGAGTCGGCTAAGATTTCGAATCTATTTGAGAGTTTTAGTTGGTAATCTGCTTTTATGCTCGGATTATTTAATCGTTTAACTTCGAATTTCAGTTGTTTTGACCCCTTGCTTTCTTTTAACTTTTCCCTCGCCTTTGTGATCACTAATTGATGGTCGGTGTCACCTTCCTCTCCTCTGTACGACCTAACATCCATTATGTTGGTGTGTCTTCGTTTGTCTACTAATAATTGATCGATCTGGTTGAGAGTTTTGCCGTCCGGAGATACCCATGTGTATTTGTGTATGTCTTTGTGTTCAAAGTACGTGCTCTTTACCAGTATTTTTTTTTGAAATCGCGAAAGTTATCAGTCTTTCTCCATTGTTGTTGGTCTTTTCGTGAAGGTTGTATTTTTCTGTAGTAGGTCTATTATTTTCTTCCCTCCCTACCTTTGCATTGAAATCACTCAACACAGTTTTCGAATTATACTTCGGTAATCGGTCAAACAGCCTTTCTAGCTCATCGTAGAATATATCTTTGTCGTTATCATTAGCCACCTCGGTCGGAGCATACATGTTTAATAAAACCGTGTTGCTCCATCGAGTATGTATCGTAACGTACGATAAGCTTTCGTTTACGAACGAAATATTCTGAACCGCCTGAAGGATACTGTTATTAATGAGAAATACTGTTCCGAAATCGTGAGACTGTGTTCCCTCGTAGTAGAAAGTGTACTTGCCCTGGCGGATGATATCTTGATCCTCCCACCGAACTTCTTTTATCGCTAATATGTGTAGCTCGTACTTCTCGGTCTCGCATATCGCCGCCACCTGAAGAGCGCCCGTTTAGTATAAAGTTCGTACGTTCCACGTTCCTATTCTAAGGTCTTTCTTAATCCTGTTCTTGGAGCCCCCTGAAGCAGTTCCCGCCCGAAGATCCGAATGAGGAACTAGTTTACACCCAGTGCTGACAACTCCACACCACTAGAACATGTCAAGAAATAGTAACAGATACTTTATGGATGTTCATTATTAGTACTAAAAATTTATTCTTTAACGCCTGTACTATAGATAACTCGCACCATTGTAATGTAAATGGAGGTTGTATAACGCAAAGGATAAGTGGATGTTCTATTTTAATAATTTTGTAGGACACCATCAACTAGGTGGTTTCTCTTACAAACTTAATAATTTTTTATATCCATAACACTTCAAAAAAGTGGTAATTTCGTTGTTTATTTCCTAGACTAGACTTTGAAACCTACGTATTTATGCACTAACTTGTGTCCGAAATATGTAACAAAATGTGTTTAAACTATGATTTGAAAAGAAAATTGTTTAAAAGGAGTCATCAGAACGCTTACATTATTTGAAGTATCCTTTCTTTGTCCCTTTCTCTCTCGATTTGTACCAATGTTACGTATGGAAGTTTCAAAACTCAAAAGATCTTGGCAACTCTGTAAATAAAACAAAAAATTATGCTTTTCCACTTAAAGTTTTCTTGTATGCTTAATGTTGTTGATTTGAACGTGCATCGTTGCATTATTACGTCAATAGATAGCATACAAACAATCCTGGAAATTGTTAGGCAACCTGTCTGCATGGAAATTTCCAGTAACTCTACTTACAAAAGAACAGACATTTCATTCAGATTTTTAAGAAATACTCGGAGTAAAAGGAAAGAAAAAGAAGCCTTAAGGGGGACTCGAAGCCAGGTCGTTCAGTTAGAATCCCAGTATCTTACTGACCAGACCAAACCAAACTGCAACTCATAACAGTAAAACAGCATAAGGGGTCAGAAATTCGTTGTCCGAAAACATAAATTACTCGCACGCCTTACGCTACGTTTTAATCCCTTTTCGATTTGTCAATTAGAGATAGGAATCCCTATTTGATTAATAATACTTTCCATTTGTGTGATAAAATAAGGAATCTCGGTAGCAAACATCTGATCAGCATTGTATGTATGGTTACGATAAGAAACATTTTTTCTGCTTATGTGTACAAATCATGTTGGATAAAGATAAAATGAATTGTATAGGTGGTAACATCACTGTGGCTTACGCCCGTTCCGAAGTCAGAAAGATGGAAATGAAAACTAAGAATTTCCAATAATTTAAAAGAAATTCCCCGGTGCTTTTCAAGAATCACTGCTGAAGACTGCAAATATTGAATTATAACTTATCAATAATATAACTATAATATTGAAAAATAACTCATCAATGAATTAATTAATTCAACTAATTTTCTTTTATATCTCAATGTCTTCAATTTTTTTTCTTTAACAAATTGACCTTGATATTATCTACCAAACTTTTAAAATTACATCATTTCATCTTTCCTGACACTTCTAATAATCAAAGTTTCGTGAAGTTGGCAGATGGAAGGCGACTTTTCGTTCTAACAAAACTTTTATGTTCTTTTACCTTTTATTCTCCTTCTTCCCCACCCTCCTCGTGAGAAACGAGCAAGTGAAAAATACAAAATGCACTCTGTCTCAAAATTAATTTGAAAAGTGTCCACCAGGTGCCTCCAGTTCATCATTTTCTAAACCATTCACTTAAAATAAAAAAAAAAGTTATTGTAGGGTAACACTAAGTTCCCAGGATGGACATTCTGGACAGGACTGTTTTGTTTTATTTTTGATTAATTACTCTCCTACTTAACAACTCGTAATACTTTTTCATTACTTAGAGTGTTTTTTTTTCTTTCAATTCCTTCAGAAGGATTGAATACATTTATAAAGTAATCTTTTCGAAGAGAAATAGTTACGAAGATAAGAGATTTCTGAACACCTACATGAGAGTCATCTGGAGGTTAACTTCATCATCAACAATGATCACACGAGCCTCTTTTCTATTACAGGTACCTCGACAATTCCCTTACCATCATTTCTTTTGTGTCCGGAAATTGCTTCGTATCGATTACTACCTTGCTCATTGCTTTAGCACAGACTATCACGGTTAAGGGCTTCGTCTTCTTTTATGAGATTTTTTAACAAGAGATAGAGAGAAAGAGAGAGAGACCTTACTCTTTCATTTATGCCCTCACGCCCTCTTTTCGTGCTAAAGCAGTGTTGTCAGGTCCATACTTATCTTCTTTCAAAACGCACTTTTTTTTGTATTTGTGTAATTAATAAGGTCCTGAAACTAGGTCAACACGTCTATGTATTCTGTGACGTTTTACAACACGAAAAAGATAACTAGTGATTTTCTTTCATCCATTGATTAGATTTTCTTTTTCTTTTTCTTAAAAAAATAGTATCTCCTCTCTTTGCTGCAGGAAAGGCTTATTGCTATTGGTTAAGGGAACAAGCCATATCTCACGTAGGTTCATACACAAGTTTTCTTCGACTTCTGATAATACTTTATAATAACGTTCTGGATGAGTTACTTGCAGTAAGAAGGCTCTAAATTTGTAATTATTTTTTTGTAACAATAAGAGATACTGTGTTAATACGTTTTTGATATCAGAAACGGATGTGCATATAAAGGTGCGCATATAAAATTATTATATATTTAGTGAAGATTTTTTCAGTGATTTTTTTTTTTACAAGGCCACGTTTCTTCACTGATGTCTGAAAAAGTGAAAGGTAAGATATTTTCATTGTAATTTTTTTTCTTCAGTTTGCTTGTTGCTGCTATTTGGTTTGAAGTAAAACAAATTTTTAGTTCTCGTACACTGTAAAAAAGTTTTCGAACGTCTTTTCGATAAATCTAGTAATGCTCCAGATAAATGCAAGTACTTCCATTAATCCTGCTGTGGCTGAAAATTGTCTGTCAAAAACGCCAAGAGATTTCTTGTGTGTGGTTGGAGGTTTATATTTTCCCGTTCCAGGGTGATTTTCGCACATGCGCAGAAAGAGAAAACTGTTCCTTATCGTAATCAAACATGTAGTACTGATAAAGTGTTTGCTACCGCCATTTTAATAATGTATTTTAAAGAATTGGGAAATATTCTCAGTAAATGGGGATTCTATCCCTCCTTGACAAAAAAAAAAAAAAAAAATAGAACATGGCGTGAACCGTGGAAGTAACTTTGCTTATGTTTTCGGGATTCGGGCAACGTATTTCTGACCTGCTATACTGTTTTGATGTACTGATTTCTTCAGTGGCAATTTAGTCCAGTCAATATGACAATGAACTTCTACCTAAAGAACCCTTTTCAAATCCTGCTTGAGCTTTTTAATTTTTAAAATCTTTTCCTGAAACGTTCAAGGTGACTGTTTTTTATTAGCCAAGTTACAGAAAATTTCCAGGTAACTATAGTTTCCTAGCTTTCTCCAGGAATGTCTCCGAAAATTTTTAACAGTATTTCTTTCACTCCTGTCTTGTATAAACAACTATTTCGTCTGCAGCATTCACACATAACAGCTTATATATTCCTTTCTCATTACTTGTGTGAGCTACATTACTATTAATCCTTGCCTCTCTCATACAAACTTCTTGTATTGTGGAGTACCTCAAGGATAAGTCCTTTCTCTGTTACTCCATTCTTTACGTTTGCAAATATGTCTACAGTTCCAGTTAACGTAAGTTTATACCAATATTGTAGTTGATACTTCCTTTCTTACAATTGGTCACTATACACAAAGCATTAATTCCGCACTATAATATGCCGTTGACGCTTTTACTCACTCGCCTTGAAACGTGAAATTATCTATCAACTCGCATGGTCTATTCACCATAGCACCTCCCTGTAATTCAAGTACTTATCGAAATTCTAAGCTCTTGTACTGCAGTAAATGATGTACAAAGTTCAACCCCAATCATAAAGAACAAATTTAGGAGTTAATTTTGATACTAATTGGACAACAAGTGACGAACAGAGTAATTTTATTATACAGCGATTAGTTGGTACATCATGGGGATTGCGCACGAGAACCATTTTTGCAGCCTATATATTTTTCTCCGGTCGACAGTCACATGAGACTATACTAGCTGCATAGCAGCGCCTGAAAAATTCTATCCCAGGCTTGTCATTTCTGAATGCTAGGCCATGCCGACTTGCTTTTTGGATCAAACTACCGGCCATACTACCGATCTATGTCGACACATCACTTTGAGGTTCCCCCTCTTGTATCCCCCCACCCACCTCAGAGCTCCTTGCAAATATTATGAATATATTCATAAATAAGCTTGTACAGTACCAAACCAAACCCTATATTTCATAAGTTTTATTTTCCCTATACAATAGCACCTTAATAAAAATAGTAATATTTGTAAAACTGCTTAGTGTACGTTCACAGTATATTACTACAGATGCATAGAAGCAAACAAAAAAGCCTCCTAGGTATTTTTGTTGTAAAAAAAAAAAAATATTATTTTTTCGATGCTTCCCTTTTTGAGCTCCAAAATAAAATCAGGTGGTGTTTGTAACATATGCATCTCATTTTACCCATAAAAGAATCCCTATTTTTCCCGTTTATCCGTCACTGCCCATCCAGGGAGGTTATTACTCATGAAACTTGTGTTGCCTATGCTCCTCTACAATGTCTCCAAGTATGGTTAAATTCGGATGTATAGATTATTTTTTGGTGATGTTTCTAAATAGGGAAATTTGAAGAAGCCAAAATCCGCCATGTTTGAGACTACGGTGACGTCATTATATCCACCTACGATTACAAAAATCCAACATGTTTTATAAGCTCTAACCATATTTGTCATAGCAAGAATCTTTCAAATATCTTTGCGCCGTTCCTGAAGTATAGATGAAAAGCCTTATGTCGTACCCGTTCACGTCATAGGTCGGAGAAAGTTAATCCATTTCTGAAAGGTAAAAATGGGAAACGCTCTAAGTGCCAAAATTGAAATTTTAAAGTAAAGACAAAAAATCTGTTTGAGCCAAACATACAACTTTCACGCTCTGTTTTCGCCAATTCCAATTATATTTTAAGCTTACTGGCACTTAGAGCGACCCTGTGGTACTTAGAACATTTGAGTGGATTGAGGGAAGATGCCTACAGTAGTGTAATTCCATAATTATGATTCTAGAGGGAAAAACTTGTATGTTATGAGAGACCTTGTCAATATATTCTCTAAAGTAGTGACAGTAGCGCAATCTGTCACGTGGAGACCAAGCAAGTGCTTTGAAAAATAAAATTTTCTTATTTTAGCCTAAAAACAATTTTCTCTTGTCATTAAACAGTTTAGGATTGGGGTAAATTCCATAACAGAGCAGGCAATGCACTTGAATATGTTAGTTTTGACTTCTCTTGCTTAGATTGTACCACAAAGAAGCTATTTGTATGGCTGGAAACAGGTAAAGTGGCGTCTTACCCCGACGGTGAGGGTAGATGCCCACTATCTAAATGCATTGCATCAAATATGACTGTTTTTTTCCTTTTTTTGACTAGACATTCCTTTCTTTGAACAATTCTTCTTGAATAGAATGTAGTCCTACAACGACATTTATAATTGGCAGTCTACATATGCCTTTTATGGCCTTTAGGTAACTATGGCTGAGGTTGAAATATGGGTGAGGTGAGGATGTAGGAAATAAGTCGGACAGGGCCTAGTTTCGAAGGCACTATCCCGTCATTAACCTTGTGTGACTAAGGATAACGCTGGATAAACCTTAGTCAGGTTGACCATCGCGGGAATCAAACCAAGGACCTACCGTACACGAAACCTCTACTAACTGAACTACGGCTATTCGGTACATGTCTCCAAAGGATGCAACCCATCCCCCACAGTTCAGGCGGTAAACCGCGGACTTCGGATAGCCAATGGATATGTACGCGGATTCGAACTCCGTGGCCATCCTGACTAAGGCTTTCCAGGACTTCTCTCAGTTTCATCAGGCAAGGTATCTTAAGTAAGGCCCTGGCCGATACCTTCCCCATTCTGTACTTACCCCATCCGGGCCTGAGCCTAAGATACAAAAGGCCATAGCAGTCTTGGACGCACTATATGGTCCCATAAAGAAATAGATGTGCAGAGAATTTTATTAATAGAATTACTAAATCATACTAAATTATTTTTTTCATGGATAGACATTCCACTTTCGGCACGTTTCTCCAGAAGACGCTATTTTTCAAAATGGCTGATACAAAAATTGGAATATTAAAAAAATCACTTAGAATGTTCATCGAAATATGTTTTAAAGGCAGAAAATCTCAAATAGAATATTATTTTCCTAGGCTGAATAGTTGTTTTATTTATATCAAAATGGCAGCAACAAAAAATTGGAAAGATAAGTAAATAACTTAGAACGCGTAGTGTCTAATTATGTGATTTTAAGGTTGGGAAATACAAAGAAGATGTTTTTTTTTGTTCGTCTAAATTGTTTTGTTTTGTTATAGTCGCCATTTCAAAATGGCGCATACGGAAAATGAAATAGTAGACATTTACTGATAATGCTTATCGTGATGCCAAAATATATGTTTTGAAGACAAGAAATGAAAATGAGATATTCTTTTAAGTCTGAATAGTTGTTTGTCCTGTATTGTCGCCGCCGCTCAACAGTAAAGCTTTGCCTCCTCCTGACTTTTTTTTTGGTCATTCTTTCTTTCGTTGCAACTCTGAGGAAACAAAAGAAAGAGAACTGTGCACTTCGATAGGTTGCCGCAAGAGGGAAATAGTATTGTTACTAATTTTCTTCTGCTACCGGGCAAGAGTATAAATTGGAGAGTGCGCTGATGTGAGGATCAGAGCATTTGTCACAGGATTTCAATCCATTTAAGGGTGCTCTAAGAAAAATGTCTGCTCCTACTCATGAAATAAAGGTCAACATTATAAAGATGATCGTTGTTTCTAGTTTCTCTTACGCTTCCGCAGCGTGGCAGCATACACCCCAAAGACCCATTATAAAGCTCGAACGTGTTCAGGTGAAAGCTGACCGAACTGTTACCGGTAACAATAGATATACCAGAAACAATAAATTATTATAAGATTTGGATTTACATCCTTTAAGAGAGATTCTCACACATCTCCGCACCCAATTCTGGCAACAGCTACCGAAGTATTCAAATGAAGCTATCATAGAAATGGAAACAGCTTACTCTGACAGAAATACTTATCGCATGCTTCGCCTTTGGCGAGATTTAAATTATAAGTGCATAAAAGCTATTATCCGCTGACCTGCGACAGTTGCAGAATCAGATCAAATGACACGAAACACTGTAAATGTAATTACACACGCAGTTCTACATAAAGTAGATCTGTGATTCCATTCGAACCATAATCTGAAACATAACCGTGACCACGGCCATGACCTAAGAAAAAACTGTCGTGCAAAGATAAAATGAGCATCGTGAGAAAGATTCTTTCCAAGTTTCAAACGTTCGTCTGGAAATGGGGAAAGAACTGAGTAAATTCGTCGTCCATGTTAAGATAGACGTTGCTATCGATTCGATGTGTCTGTCGGTAATCTATGCCATCTACATATGGATATGTGAAATTCTGCGTTTTGAAACAAAGTCCAAATGAAGTATGATGATGATCTATAATTTTAAGACTGTCTGACTATTAAGGTCCGAGACTGGGATGTAAAGAAATAGTATTTTTTTCCTGTTTCGATAAAATTAAAATAATAATAATAATCGTTTGGTCGTTTAAGGATTTTGTTATACTTTTGCATGCATTATTATGACTACAAGAAAGTGATAATTACGAGATTAGTCATGCGCACTCTATATTTCATAACTCTAAGACTATCCATGCAGTAACGTAGTAAATCCAATGTTAGAATCATAAACATGCATTAATTCTCTTTGTAACGACGTGCTGAGTTACTATTCCAATCAAACAACATGCAAGCAACTTGAATCGCAAGCAAACTAAAGTTCGGTTAGGTGGCATTCAAAACTGCGACATCTAAACAAAAGCCTATGCGATTTCAACATGCCATAGTCCATACAAAGAATCTTACCTAAGTAGCATTGAATTCATTTTGTTAGTTCCGAATGAACACTTATCAGATTAATTCTCAATTATCAAATAACCTATCAAATGTTCCATCCATCCACATGTGTTTACCAGCCTAGCAACCACAATTAGACATATAGAAAATCAGCTAAATTAATATCCATACAGAATATCAAGTCATTATAAGTATTAAGTTCATAAGTATTAATTATATCTCTCTAAAATAAACTAATGATTCCTTAAACTCATCAATACTACACTGTGTTACCATCGATAAATTTCGGTTAGTTCATTTCAGTTTAGTAAATAATTGCGAGCCTTGTACAAGTTCTTTTCTATGTTCCTTGCACTACTTTAAATGTTTTGGAATTTTCACACCACACTCTAAACCTTTCCACAGTCTCTCATTTATCTGATTGTAATGAAATAAAAAAAGAACTTTTAAAATATTACACAGAACTAAAAGTAACAAAACAACTTAAACATTGAAGCATTAATTATAATATAATTTCTAAGTAAGCTTAGATTAGGTTAGATTATTTGATAAGTTTATGATGCATCCTATATTTGTTGTACGATGTCCTGATAGTCTGTAAATACGATAGTTTGGAATGGATTCCAAATCGAGGCTCATTCTGAAGATCTTTGAACATTTGTCCTAAAGATTCTTGTATATTCGTAAATTTTCCTGGTGTTGATTTGTGTTATATTTCACATTTTCTGGTTCTGCACTTGTGTGTTCCAGTACTTGAATTGTACTAATTTGATTCCGGTCAAGTTCACTATTTTGTCCACGTCTAATTTTTGTAAATTCTGAAACTATACTTGTTTGATTTCCCTTGATTTGATTACTTGCACTTGTTAAAGATTCTTGACAATCACTGTTTGTGTTTGTATTTTCCCGGTGATATTGACTGCTATTATCTAGTAAAGAATCTTGCCTATCATGTATTATTTTACCTGTATTCTTCTTGGAATATGTATTTCCTTGAGTTAATAATATAAGCTCTTGAGGTTGAATGTTATTATTGTTCTTTAGTTTGACTATTGATTCTTCTGCATATGGAATGTCCTGAGACAACACAATATCCATTTCGTTTTCAGATAATCTGATACGTTTGTTTATTGCTAGGTGTAGATAACTGAACTTCTTTGTCACTCATTAATTTAGCATCCGTAGATGTTTCTGTTTGGCCTCTATTTTCTAAACTTGTTTTCCGTATTCTTTTCATTTTCATGATCTTGTAGTTTAGGATTAAGTTTGATTCTTGTGCTAATTGAATTTGATTGCTGGATAGGACGAGTCTTATCTTCTTTTGTAATAATTCCAGTTAAGTACAATGTTGAACATCCACTTCCATTTAAAGATGTATTCGTATTCGTATTTTGTAATTTAGCGCGGAAATGGCTAATTATTCCCATCCATTGCGCTTTCGTTTTATTAATTGCTGTTTTATAATAATATTTATAATGTAATACAGTTTTACAGTCTTAATAATTGATGTTTCAAGGTGAGTTATTTATTGGTTGCTATCGTTTCTGTCCGCCATAGCTGTCAGTCACTCTTAACTCTCTTGTCACTGTCACATTTGATGTTGTTATCACAGTTAATTTTGAATTTTCGTGATGCAAAACTATTATATAAAACACTGCAACACTTTATAACACTACTGACTACGATAAGAATTTTAAGTTAGTTTCTTATCTTTCCAGTTTTTGTTGCCGCAATTTTTTCAAAATGGCGGATATAAATAAAACAACTATTCAGACTAGCAAAATAATATTGTATTTGAAATTTTCAGCCTCGAAAACATATTCCTTGACACCACGATGAACATTCTAAGTGATTTTTTTTAAATCCCAATTTTCGTATCAGCTATTTTGGAAAATGGTGTCTACCGGGAAAACGTCCCCAAAGTGGAATGTCTACCCAACAACAAAAATAATCTAGTATGAACCACAAACACATTCCATTAATAAAATTCTGTGAACATGTGTTTTTTACTGGGCAATAGGGTGGGTCCTGGACTATAAATAAATAAATTCAATTGAATTAAATGCCAAAGGATCCTGTAATTAACAACTCTTTGGTGTTTTCAATATGTTGTTGCTGTCGCTGAACCCAGATCTGAAGGCTCTTGGCCCAGTCAATTTGCACTCGTACGAAAATATCAGCAGAAATGCCATCACAGGACCCAAGATGCACTGCTCAAGGTAGTGTTTGTCGGTCGAAGCAGCTTTCCGCAGCATACAAGTTGTTTTAAGATGTGCTCTCAAATACAAGGTAACCAAAATAGTTTTTGCCGTTTCTGACGTCCCCTTAATCATGCGCTTACAGAGAGGAAATGACGCACGCAAGCGATCCGGAGTTACTCTGACCATCGACCTTCAGTAATACAGGCACGGTGCTCACACATAGCAGTCATAGCTCGTCCAGTGTAAAAGAGAAATGAAGGTATCGAGCAGCTTGTTCGCGTGTGTTTGTTGTATGATTTTAAAGTGGGCCTGTCAGCTGCCGCATCAAGTCGCCGCATATGTCAGGCATTTGGTGAGAATGCCGTGAACGAACTCACCGCCAGGCATTGGTTCCAGAAATTCCGTTCGGTAGATGTGAGCCTTGCTGATGAACCTTGCAGTGGACGACCACATGTGTTGGATGACGAGGTCCTGAAAGCAGCCATCGGGGAGGACAGTGGTCTAACGTGTGATGAACTTGCAGAAATGTTCCATGTTTCTGCTGAAACAGTCAAACTGCACCTGCATGGGATAGTGAAGTCATACAGGTTAAGCAAGTGGGTACCACACATATTCGGCAGCCAACAAGGAACAACGAGTGATAGCCTGTTTGTCCTTGCTCACTCGGCACCTGAACACACCATATTTGATCGTTTGCTCACTGGTGACGAAAAGTGGGTTCTCTATGACACTCCCAAGCGTACCAGACATTGGTTGTCGCCACGTGACCCTGTTCCTCACACCTCAAGACCACCTTTGCACCCACCTCTCTGTATGGTGGACTTGTCGCCAAGTGGTGCATTACGAGTTCCTTCCACCTGGTCAGACCATCACTGCTGACCTCTACTCACAGCAGTTACAAAGGGTGCACCGTGGATTGCAGCAGAAGGAGCCGTCATTGGTGAATCTCAAGGTGCTGTTCCTCCACGACAATGCCAAGCCACTTGTGGCAAAGAGGAACGGGAGACCCTTCGGCAACCTGGCTGGGAGACACTGTGCCATGCACCACATTCACCGGACCTTGCGCCAACAGATTACCACCTGTTTCATTCTCTCGACAACCACCTCCGTGGGAGATCCTTCGCCAGTGAGAAAGACCTGCGGAACGCACTCATGGACTTCTTTGCCTCGAAGACCGCCGACTGTTATCACCAGGTTATTGTGCAGCTGAAGGAATGTTGGCAAAAGGTGTTGGATGTTGATGGAGCTTACTTCGAAACCTAAAGGTACGTACCGTCCACTGTATTGCTCTTTGTTTATCACTGCTCTAGAACGGCAAAAGCTTTTTTTGGTTACATTGTATAAATCGAATGGTGTGAGGTGACCATTGAGCAGAACCACACGAGCCAATCCAATGGGCAGGAAATTTAACATACAGCCTTTGAAGAACATTTTGTTTTGTACTATGGTGGAGTCCCATTTTCTTGGAAATAACAGGGGAAACTTTCGTCTGCAATCAGAAGTGAACGGAAACTGCTTTCTGGAGCATTTCGAGGTAGCGATGAACATTGACGGTATTGTTGATGAAAATGAGTCCGATCATATGGATGTCCCATGTTCACAACAGGCCATAAGCTTTACATCAGACGGGACGTTGCATACTTTTGTCCAATAAAGGTTGCTCTTACTAGAGTATGACGTAGAAATTTACGTCGCTGAATAAAACACCCTGTGTGAGTGAGGGATCAAGTTGATGTTGGTCTAACGTCTAGGCAAAAATTCAACAAGTCTATCATCAGGGTCATTCTCTGATAGTTTCTGTTGGACCTTGAAGGATGCTATTTATTGGTGTGAAAAATATGCACGATTCGTGACTGGCTGGTACCATAGTCTGCGTAGAGACGTCCTTATTGCATTGTAAACTCATGGCAAAACAACGCTAAGACCACTGGTCGAAGGTTGCAGTTTTCAGGCAATCGTTTCATGACTTGTCTTCAACCGTCTCAGTTTCTCGAAATTTGGATACCCGCTATGCGACAGTACTGTGTGAAGTATCTGGTAGTCGATTGTTGAAATATGCGGCTCTGATACGGCAGCTGAGTTCCTCAGATAATAGAATCACCTAAATTCTTCCATCTTCAATCAATGTCATCTCCAGTTACCTGAAGAAAAAAAAAGAGCAAATTTATTAACAACTTAATATATTAGTTCAAAATGTTGTTCCGTTCCCTACAAATGTTATTCTTCAAAGATATCTTGCGTTGCTAGATCAGTGGTAGGACTCCTAACAAAATATACATTTAGCGGGGCGTAGGGTTGCGAATCCTAGCTATTATAATAACTAAATTAAGGCAGTTATAATAAACCGAAGGATCTTCTAATTGACAACTTGTCAAGCGAAAGTACTTAACAACATATACCTTTCTCAGGCTCCAGATTACATTGTAACTCCAATTTCAGGTCTGTCAGGGTAGCATATTCGGAGAAAAATACTGTGGAATCTCGATAACTCGAATCTGAACAGGGAAAGACAAAACTCGAGTTATCGAATTATTTCGACTTAGCGATGTTCGACTTATTGAGAGGAATAATATAAAACTTCGAGGTATAGAATGACGGAACTGACACTTCTCTTGGATAGTTTAAGAGCCCCGCATGTTCGCTTAGCTATCATAAGAAACATTTAACTGCGTGTTGATCATGACGTAATAAACACTCGCTGGGTCAGCACTCCCAGTGGCGGGAACTGCTGATGCCTCATCTCGTTCGGCTCAGATCGTTTAACTCCTTAAATGTTGACTTACGAAGATTTATCTGAATGAAACTTCGACTCATAGAGGTATTTATACTGTAACCTCGACTTGTAGGAGATTTCGAGTTAGAGAAATTCAACAGCACGTCCAGAAAACAACCAAAATTCGAATTATTGAGGTTTTTATTTCATAACATTCGATTTGTAGAAGTAAATAAAAACGGGGTAGAATAGGGGAGATGAGGGGGAATAAATAAAATTTGAGATATCAAGGAATTCGAATTATCGAGGTTCGACTGTATCACGTAGAACATTTTTTTTTCCTAGCCATGATAATCTCCACTTCGTCCACTACCAACCCTGAATCCTCACATTGATATCTTGTTCATGTGAAACTTCCTTTCTTTTCTTTCGAGCAAAAGTTTTTTAGTTTCACATGACTCTCTCTCTCTCTCTCTCTCTCTCTCTCTCTCTCTCTCTCTCTCTCTCTGTGTGTGTGTGTGTGTGTATCAGACAGAGTGAGTGTACGATACGTTCTTAAAGACGCAATTTTGATTGGTTCATTTCCACTCTGGTTCCAAGGAGGAGGAGCTAGATACTAGAGGGAGAGAGAGAGAGAGAGAGAGTTAGGGCGGAACCACTTGCCTCTTCAATTTTCAATTAAAAATAAAAAAAAATACAAATTGAAGGCCAAGAGAAAGTGGAACATGTTATAACTTGTTATTGAGGGCAATTTCCTTTTTTTCGTTTCTTTCCTTGATCCTTTGTGACGTTGAAATAGATTCACAGCGTGACACCCGAGACAAAGATGATACGTACATGACACTATAACATATCGATCTTATATCAGTCTTTTTTTTAATTAATTTAATTTATTACTTTTCAATTTCAATGTATAAAAACATTTACGATATTGTATTGAACTTAAATATAGTAATTGTGAAAAGTTCATTCATATTTTTTTTTGTGTAAGAGTCTTATCTTTCACTTTATTCATTCATACAATCAGAAAGATTGCCACCAAAATTAAGGACATTGGCCTTGATTAAGAACTCTTGGACTTGTTTAAGGAAAACAAAGCAAAATTGACTTTAACTTTTTACTTCGGGGTTTTCGTCGAAAAATACTTTGAAAAACATACCCCAGTAGCACAGAAACGTGTTTTGAACGTTGATTTTTGGTTTATTTCGTTGATAAACCGTTATCAGTTGAAAAAAGTACGTTTAATTTTAATTATATTTCAACAAAGACTTGATATTGTCGATAAGATGTTAGTTCAACGTGGATTTAACTGTTATCTTCAACTATGGTATAGACTTCATTTCTTGGGATTCTTAAAAATTTGTAATTAAAAGCTAATTGAATGCCATTAGCTATTATTTTTTGTCTTCTTTTGTATGTTGAAAACACGTCGAATTTCAATCTATATTCTATCAAAAATTAGATTTCGTTGATAGAACGTTAACGTGACGTGTTTTAACTATTATATTGAACTGTGCTCTAGATTATATTTACAAGTTAATTGCATAAAAATTATGCTTAAAAGCGAATAACATAAAATTAACTGCTTTTCTCAATGTTCTCGTTTGCATGTTGAAAACAGGTTGAATTTTAAACTATATTTCAACGAACAATTAATTTCGTTAATAGGGCGTTAATGTGAAGTGTTTTCACTATGACATACATTTCGCTTTATGTGCATTTTTCTAAGCCGACATGTTACACTTCTTGAGAAATACAAATGTACAATGCAGCGATGGTCAAAGTGTTATAGAAGGATAAATGTACATAACAAAGAAAGAAGGAAAGTATTCTTTATTCTCATTCTTACATGATGGTGAAACGACATGTCTGGACTTTTGGCGACTGCTTTCAAGGATGCATTCTACTGTAGATAGCGTAAAAGGGCGTCCGTTTACTATAGTGATTCTCAAGGTGTCTCCGTGGATCAGGGCTAACGTGCCAAGCTACCAACGACGAGTGCGGAGCGTTCCAGCTTCGAATCCCACAGCAGACGATTGGATGATTTACTGTTGCAAAATTAATACTGTATATCATGATGAAAGCAACGGACAAAATGCAGCTAAATGTGTATACCAATAGAGAGCAACCATGCTCTGTTTTGGCCAACTGAACCAGTTTCTTCATCTCCGCTTCTTGATTTAAACTAGTTTCTTCTCAACGATTATTCAACTTCGAATAAACCGTTGAACAGGCGGAAAATTCGGTACATTTACAACGTTACAAGGACGTTTCGATACTAATGTTTAATCCACGTATTTTCAACGTATGTATGGTGCTGGGGTATTGTGAATGTTTCGTCGATATAAAGCTTTCACACTTTTTCTTGGGCTCTGATCCTACAGCGTCACACACTAAATTCGAAAGACCGGAATTCCGCTCGAATTCAGCGGAATATTTCGTCTTCCGGGCGCTGAAAGAGAGACCATTCTTTTCAAGCAGATTTTCTTCGGAGAATAATGATAAATTTCTGATCGAAAAAGAATGAGATTTATATTATATATTATAGTTCTTTCCGATGGGAACGTAATCATTTTTAGTTGAATTTTCATCAATCATATAAAATTTTCATCTGTTGAACACGACAAAGACGCAATATAATGTTTAAAATGTATAAAGAAGCAAAAAGGAGGATTTATTCATACAAGTGGAAACAAAGAAAAATAATGTTCTTAGGAATAAAAAAAAAGAATTTAAAAAGATTGACCGCGGTGGGATTTGAACCCACAACCTTTCGGCCAGCGATCCAAAGCTTATCCCCCTCGTACTAGGTAAGCATTGCGAGAACCCCCCTTCAAAAGGGTATCTTTATTCTCATCAGGTACTTGAGAACAACGATCTAAGATTTCTTATATATATAAATCAATAAATCACAGCCATATTCAATCCACTAGTGAATGAGGCCTCTCCCCGATGGGAGGAGTTGGTCTACTGCTCCCACGCTGACCAGACGGGTTGGGAGGGGAGAGCCGAAGCTGTCTTTTATTCACAACAGCTCCCCAATTGTCCTCACGATACTGGGTCAGCACCGAAATTTTTGAGCCCCCACCGGGAATCGAACCCGGGACCACTCGCACTGAAGTCGAGCGCGCTACCGACTAGGCTACGCAGGAGCTCTTTATATAAACCGCTTCTATTATGTATTTGTTACTGAGAAGAGTTATCAAAGTATTATGTTGCCATTTTTAACTGAATGCGAATAACTTTCAGGCTTGAAGGAACCCATAAAAGATCACATTTTCTATTCAAAAGGAGAGAGTTTTCGATGAAATCACTTTCTTATCGAAAAAAAGAGTGAAAGTTCTCGCCCTTCTGATTTAGTGAGCATATATACAAAATGGGTAAGTTTTGCTTCACCTCGACAATATTGCCTCCTCCATGTCATCCTAAGATCAAGTTACGTCAGATTCTTTTGTGTGTAAGCACACTGTTCGAGAATAGAGGATTTACACTACGAGAACAGATGAGGAAGTATTTATAACGTTTTGTAATTTGGAAGCTGAACAGGAATTCCGCCAGGATCTTTAGTTAGGAGGAGGGTGAAAAGTCAAAATTAGGAGTGTGTAAGTAGAATTTTGCACGGTTTCTATCATTTTTTTTACCACAAAAATATTAAAGTTGAGGGTGTTCTCGCAGATTTGGGGATGACACCTCCCTCACGGAGACGTGTGTATTCTTTCGGAATTACTGAAGCTAAAGTTAAAAATGGATCCTTGTTCTGAAGCAAGAACAAAACGGAGTTCCTGTAGACAACTGTTGGATTTGTCAACTCTCAACGTCTGGAAAAGAGAAATAAAAAATAACAACTTTATAGTTACTCGAGATTGGGCTTACGTAATGGTCCCTTCTCCCCTTCGCTCACTCTTAGTCACTCTGTATTTCTTGTGACATTTACAAAAATCAATATAATACGGAATGGTATTGTCTAGTATGGGGGTATTTGTATTCTACCCGACGACAATCCGAGTAAACAGTGCTAAGGAGATTTTTAGTTTCTTTGGTAACCGAGCATGAGACATCTGTGGTTTTCTGAAGCTGATTTTTGATATTCACTAAGGAGGATAAGCAACTTTCTTGTGCTTACGTAAGTACTTGAAATATTATGCAATTGTTCTGTTAGTAACGGAGAAGATATTGAGTTCGTAGTAGAAGTGTTCAAAAAAAATTTCAGAGTTTAGAATGTTGATATTTAACGATGTATCGAAATGTCGAACTAAAATATGTAAATATGAAAGTGAAATATCAAAGCAAACTAAATGTCAAATTTAAATATTGAAATGTCGAACCAAGATATATGGGAAAACCGAACCTAATTATTGGGCTGAATTTTAGAAATATTGAACAGAAATTCGAAATATGTACCAGAAATATAAAATACGAAATACCGAAGTACTGAACAGGAATTTTACAATACCAAATTACAAAAAAAAAAAAAGAGTAAAAAACGAGAAATCAAAATACCAAACTAAAATATCAAACGGAAATATCAAAATTTAACAAACTGAAGTATCGATATATTGAAAGAAAAATTTAAAATATCGACACATTGAACTAAGATATCGAAATATAGAAAAATCGAAATACCGCAGCTACATATTGAAATCTTACTATATCAATATCAACACATTTGAATACCAAACTTTCGATATTTTTCTTTAGTATCGATTCGATATATCAAAATTTGGAACATCGTTGTTTCTTATACGAAACGGAAATATTTCTTATTTTCACTGAAATCTCTCCATTTTTGCGAGGGACCTATAGAAGTTAACTTCTTCAGTGATGTGGCTCGTAAGACTTTTAGAATAGAGTAACAATCTCAAACAAGCACTGTTACAAATTGATAAAGAGTTTCCTGATATACAGGGTGGTCCATCTAAAACTAGCACCTCAAATATCTCGACCCCTATTTCACATAGAGCTTTGAAATAAAAAAGTGGATTAGTAATTTTCATATGGAAAATCAAATTGTAATATTTTCAGTATCAGTGGCGGCTCGGGAATACACATATGGGGGTCAACTACAAAATTTTAAAAGGAAAGTGGGGTAACTATTCACATCTCTGGAACAAGGAGTGAAAATGGAACAACTTTTAGAGGAAACATGTTGTAATATTATCTATTGTATAACAGCTACGACAGCAAATTGTTATTGGAATAAAGCTTTGGTAAACTTTAATTTTACATGGGTCAGTCTAGTAACTTTGGATTTCCCGTCACGTTTCCCCTTTAGCTGTTAAAATCCACAAACATGCGTGTCTCAGCCGGAATTCGAACCCGGGACCTTCGAGTCGTTGGACTACAGCCGTAGACCGCACGGCTACCCGGCCGGCACGTGTCCACTGGTGTAGTTAATATTATTATTACAAGAGTGAGTATTACTTTAGCTTGCGTCGGGCGCTCTCATTATAAACAACTTAACGAATAAGTATTTAAAAGAAAAGCAGACAAGTTTTTACGCATACATTCTGTGACCAAACGAATCCGGGCACCCGACTGAAAATGAAGTACAAGTGTAGGACCCACCATTGGGTTCTGAAACACTGGCAGTTGTTACAGTGTTGGCCCACCCTTAGCCTTGATGACACAAATTTTTAACACGGGGAACGAACTTTACGAAAGGATTGTATAGGAGGAACAGGATTATTTGAGGGGCAGTAATATCATTCCAATAACACTTGGCTGTCGTAACTGCTATACCGTAGGTAATATTACAACACATTTTCTCTAAAAGTTGTTCCATTTTCACTTCTTGTTACAAAGAAGTGAAAAGTTACCCCACTTTCCATTTAAAATTTTGTAGTTGACCCCTCGTATGGGTATTCCCGGTCCGCCACTGATACTGAAAATAATACCATTTTATTTTCCATATGCAACTTAGTAATTCACTTTTTTATTTCAAAGCACTGTGTGAAATAGGGGCCGAGATATTTGCGGTGCTAGTTTTAGGTGGACCACCCTGTATATACCGTAATGTTTCAAAAAAAAAAAGTCAGTATTTGCAGTGATCAGCAGTAGTTCTGTAAAAGCATCGAAAAATTTCTCAACAGTAAACACATATTTTCCCTGATGTATCCTCAGTCTAAATCAAGATATGAATTTGACAACAGAAAAGCATTTTTACAAAAAATACTACCAAATTTTGTTTGCAAATTCCGTTTCCACACTAATAATAACCTCAGACTTTGGCTTAGCATTGAGTTTAAATGTTGCACTGTCCAGCCTTACATTTTATTGAAGCGGAAATGTTGATTCAACTTAATTATGGTTGAACAAATCTTTGAAAATGCGGTCATTTCACGGGGGCTCAACATTAAATGGTCCTTCTTTTACTCAAGTAACAGACTAGTTAACGTAGAAACCGGACACAAAAGGTTCTTCTGTTAATGGCAGCCATTTTCTATCGTATCGCCTGTAGCGGTGAACAGTGTTACTACGTAGTAGTGTTACCAACTGTAGTCGGTGACCTGGGTATTCAACAAATACTGAAATAAATAGTGTTCTTATTCTTTTCTGATAAGACATATCAGTGAGTCCCTTATTAACTAATGACACCTCGACATCAGATACATCATATGTGGAAGATAGTCGAAGTAAGTGAAAATAAATAACACATTGGCCAAACATTGATTCTCATTCATAATAATATGACGGTGCTGTTTACCTGTGAACGAGAATATCATCCGGTTGTTGCTCTTGCCTTGCGTGTTATGCAAGCAATCAAAGTTGACGTAGAAAATGACCGAATAATTAGCACTTATAACGAAAGGCGTTCGCGTGTTGGGCTAATTAATCTTCCCTTCTCTCTCTCTCTCTCTCCCTCCCTCTCTCTCTCTCTTTCTCTACCTCTCTTTCTCTCTCTCTCTCCGAGGCTTAACTGGGCAGTTGCACTGCAAGTGAAATGGTACGTACCACTTTCCGTGTTGTTTCTTTTGCACATATTTTGCTTTCTCCTCATTCTGTCTCACTCATAATATACGTCTCTTCCTCTCTGCAACTACCCTGTCTCTCTCTCTCCCGCTCTATTGTTTTCTTCCGTGGAGGGGTCATCGCTATCGCCACCCTGAACATCAACAAAATTATGAACATTTTCCCTCCTGAGCGTTTCCAGGTGTTTGTATACACAAGCATACCATAAACTTGTTTTTCGTAGCATTTTCTTTTTTAAAATGCTGGGCTTGACATGTAATTAATGAAATTAATTAGTTTTGTTAATTAACCACAGTTGCATCTTTCATGCAGAGTAATTTTTGTTGACCCTTTTTCCTGTCTTACATATTGTGTTCCCTCAGTGTTAAATTACACTCAATTGTAGTTGTTTTCCCTTCTCGAAATCCACATTGGGATCTTATTTTGTGTGAAATATACTAATATTAATACTAGATCTTATCTTTCGGTAAATTGTTAGAAATGACATAATTGAAACGTTAGAATGGGTTAGTTGTAGCAGATTTGAGTCATAATCAACAGGTCCCGGGTTCAAATACCAGGACTGGTCGAGATTCTTCTTGGTTTCAGTCCAGAAATGTTTCTTGATTTTGGTTACTAACTTTCTGTTTAGAGAAATACTCATGCTTAGAAGCTCTCTATAAAGAAATTGATTTCATTAACTCCACGGTTATGTGATTTAAGAGGTGCTGTCAAAGACTTCCAAGACTGATTCTATAAAACGATTCTAGAACGCAGTAAGGAGATGCGCGCGCATTGGGTGACAAACATGGACTTTAATCAATCAGTATAGCGAGTTCTATCATTATGTGTAAGCCAGAAGCTGTGTTTTTGTAACCACATACAAGGGTGCATTAGTGATTTTATGATGGACCAGAATCTGTAGTAAACACCTCAGCATCAAACCGGGTAAACCGGGAACGCGGAGACCTTACTAAATGATTTAGCGTGACTTTGACAATGAAACAACGATACGTGTCAGGTGTCTTGAGTGGAACTTGCGGTTCTAGTGCTCATCACCTCTAACTTGGTGGAATCTTCCTAATCCGTGAAAGATTTTTTCCTATAGTTTGCCCGTCCGTGAGTATAAAAAGGTCGAAAAACACTAATCTAAGGGACACATATATATAGGATCTTCTGTCAACATCTGCGCTCTATGAGTTATTAGTTATTATTATTTTTTAGGTTTAATTTTTGCTACCGCCGTACTGATCGAGGTTTCCCAGAGTTTTTTCTGTTTAACGAGTTGAATGCCGGTATACTACGTAGACAAAACTTTGAACATTAGCTTCACGTTCCATGATCCAAGAACAGTTGTTGTCGAACGAGTCATTTCTCCGATGTGTAACTTAAGTCATTTGCAAATTTAAGTAAAATTTAAGCAAATTTCGGAACTGCTTGATGTTCCATAAAATTATAGGGAAATGATAATACAATGTTGAATTCAACTTCAACGAGATATAAATTTAAGGGCCATGACTGAAAATATTTAAAACGTATTTGCTTTAAGGATTAAGGGGGAAATCTAAAATATTTTTAACACAAGATTTATTTCTGTAATAAAAAGATAGATGGAACTATACGTAGTACTTTCGCTGTCCAGAGAGAAAATAGGATTTTTATAAATATTCCATCGTGAAATGGTTAGATATAAATTGTAAAAAAAAAGGAAATAATATTTGTTCAATAACTAAAGGGCCTTTCATTTCAATTATTCATTTATTTCCATAATATTCCAAATGAAGCACAACAGTAGTTTAAGCTAAAACCTATAAAGAATATCCATACCCAACAGTGGTAGAAATATCAAAACTCATCTTCACAATCCCGAAATTCTCCTTGCTTTGAATATCTGTAAAGAAACAGAAAGCGTAATAGAAAATATTGAAGCTTCATTACTTATAACAAATTGATAATTAATTAGGATTAAAAGTAGAGATAATTTTATAGTATGTTAGTGTTTTAAGACATTAAAAATCACTGAAATTTGGTGTTAACATTTTTATTGACCTTTTTGTGTACAACTGTCGTGACAAGTACACTTTAAAAAAATCCCAAACCATTCCTGGAAACAGCTAGGCAACCATAGCTGCCAAGAAAGTTTCAGTAAATAGTCTAATAGAAACCAGCCATCATTCAAATTTCAAGAATACTGGAAGAAACATACAAAATAGGAGAATCTTGAGTGAAATTTAAATCCAGGTTGATCAGTGAGAAGCCCAGCGTCTTGCCGACTGGACTAACTTGCCAGAAATAAAAGTCACCAGATCCAAATAGGATTGAAGATCAGAAATGTTTTGCCTGAATTTCAAAGACAAACTAAGTTGATGCCACGACTTACACAACATTTTAAGCAGTTGTATATTTGACAACTAGGGGTTTGGAATTGCCATTCACTGACAATATTTCCCATTTCTGTCAAAGTAAGAAGTTATCAACACGATGTCAGCAAACACTTCATCAGAATACCATTAACGACTACGAAAAATAAACCGCTTTCTCATTATGCGCATGCGCAGAACTGAAGCTATCCACCCAAGCATACGAAAGGTATCTACGATATTCCTTCATTTCAATGAAACAACATGAAATACTAAAACTTCTGAGGAACTTTACTGAAAGTTCCTAGCAATGCTTACAAAATACATACTTCAAAGAAAATAATAAGTGATGACTAGAAGTTCTCACGTTTACCTGTAGCTGTCTCTACCAGTGCTATAGTAGCGACAGTTGCGGCCAGAGTTGATACCTTCAGTTTCTAACCAAGGATAGAAGATATGCGATTTTGTCAAGGACATGAAGCCAAACGTCACAGCATAGTCCCGCCCAGTTAGCACGTTTACTCCAATCAAAAATATTGTTTTCGGCTAAGAAAGATAGCAACAAGCTCTCTAGTTGTTCGCTAACTAAACAGGTACGTCGCCTTGGTCAATGCTCAGTTGATTTTTGGCTTCATTCTTTCTCTGCGCATGAGATAGTTTCAAGCAAATCCTCTGTTAGAACATCCTTGTTTCTAAGCGACGAATCCTTATCTATGTAAGTCCTTATCTATGTAACTGCACGAAGAAGAGGAAGAACTCGTTTACCTCGTACAGACGAAAATGGATATAAAATCATGAGAAAAGAAGACATAAGTTTAGTAGGCAAAGATAAGATAAAGAGCAATCTATTTCTAAAGAAAGAAACTATAAACCAATACAGAACGTAAACAATATTAAATTTATTAAACACTTTTTATGAAACATAACGACTATTATGGTCGTAAAATTCATTGACATCTTAGCCAATGAAAATTAATAATTTCCCGCCAATGACATTTCTCGGCGGTATCACGCGATCTTATTCCCGTCCTCCGACCTACTCGTCATATAGCAGCACAAGTCTTTTTGGATAGTAAGAGGCACTTCTTATTATTTTCTTTGGTAACTTACCATCCTAAAGCTTTTATTTACTTAATAACTTTTCAAAAGTAATTCACAACTTGTAGGACTTTACCAGATTTTGTATTTAAATAAAAAAAAGAATTCAGCAAACAGAAATACATACAGGAAAATCACACAATTGTGGCCAGATTGTTTTGGCCACATACTGAAAATTAAAAAAAAATATTACTTAAAATATCTTTAGTATAGCTTTCTTCTGATTTAGAAGACAAGTTCTGTTTAGAATCGCTGTTTCTGATTACATTAGAAGCGTCTTTTGCGATTGCAGTCTTCAGCAAAGCTACAACATTTAGAAAAATACTTAGTTTTCTTTTCAACCTTCTCGATCAAATTTTTATTATTCAGGTCGAGGAGACAAATAGAATCTTCTCCCGTGGTTTGTTTCCTCAAAGCCTTGTATTGAATTGTCGAAAGAATTTACTGTTCTTAAATCCTACCTTCTGGATTTTCTGCCTAATATGTAATAGGCCATACTTTATTATTTCTCCTCCGTGCAATAGAATATTTAGAAGAATCTCCTTTGTGAATAGAGAAACAAGGAGTTGAGTAAAAGATTGCTTAATATTTGTAAGGAGTGTTGTGTTGTATGGAAACAAAAGGAAGAGTGAAGAAAGAAAATGTGCACTTGGAGGACTGGAGGAGAATGAAAAAGATAGCTAATGATGAAACGCTGAAGAGAGCAGGTAGGTGACAGATAAACAATACTGTAGAGAAAAAGAAGAGAAAGAGAAAATAGTTAGGACATTATATACGCAGAGATTTTGTACCAAAAGAAAGAACTAGGGGTATAGTTAAGAGCGGAAGAGGAAGAAGGAGAGATGCACGCAACTATTGACAGTATTAAGGAAAATAAATCGTATGCTGAGAAAGAAAGGAAAGAGCAAAATGGTGATGAACAGAGAAGGCTTAGCCTGCCTTGAAGCACCTACCGCTTTCGAAAGAATAATAATTATGATAATTTGGAATGAGGTTTCTAAATAGGTCATGAATTTATTATTAAAAATATGATTAATGTTTTGTTATTCTCATTGGGAGAAAGTTTGTGACCGAAGATTCTTCGACAAGGTAAACAGATTGTGGATTTCCTATTGTTCTTCATCGGGTTAAGATCATATCCTAAGGACCTACAGTTTAAGGTGGATTCGAAACCACTATAATTAACATGTTTCCACCGGGCAGAGCTCATGCAAACACTCGTGTTTCATCATCCACGGTTAGAAGCTGAGAGATCTTGAAGATTCACTTGTTCTCCTACGACCCACCATACATTAGTGTATAATTGGTTGTATAACATCAAGGCGTTCTTCATTTCTTTTTAAGAGGATTAAAGTAGCATTATTTTTCTTGCTAATGCATCCAGCTTCTGCTACAGTAGAGAATAAAAGCTGATTAAATTGTACACTATAAAGATATAGCGTGCCCAATGCTTGGAAGAAATGTCAAATAAGTGATAGCAAATGCTATTTGATTTCCAGAATAAACATTTTAGGTAGACACTTGTCGTCCTTGATTTAAATTTTGTTTCGTAGTCTGATGTCCTGATACGTTTGAGGGTTGATGTCTCGCGATGATCACTTTTCCTGAGCCAGAAATGTGGAACGCAATATCCGGAGCAATTATTGTGGTATCATCTAAGAATTTACCTGGTGAAAGTGGGGAAATCTTGGCCGACACGAAGCCACACGTATCTCCAGCACCAATGTTCATTCCGCGACACTCAGATTCATAGAAAATATCCAATGGGCAAAAGTTACATTGCAGTACTGAGCGTGTTTGTGATTAGATTTAAAATAAACATTTTAAATGTTGCGCCTGTCACGACTTACGCCACGTTTTTGTCTCAGCGTTGCCAGATTGTGACCTTCGGACTGTGGACGATTTTTTTATCGGTAATTTTCTCTAAATCTGAATGTACATAACCTTTAAATCGCAAAGGGATGTGGTAGAACAGACTGTACTAGTTATCTCATTCACTATGAAAAAAATTCCGAACGGTTCCTGGAAAAAGCTAGGCAACGTAGGTGCCTGGAAATGTCCAGTAACTTGCATCATTCAGTTTTTCAGGAATACGATGAATAAGGAAAATAGAAGCCTAAAGTTGAACTCGAACACGGATCGCTCAGTTTGAAATCCAGAGTCTTACCTACGTTTTGAACACACAAACATCCATGCTTAGGGTAAGATTCGAACCCACAAAATTGGAGTCGCTGGCCTAACGCCTTAGACCACACGGCTACCACCGTTGTCATTGAACCAAGCTACCAGTCGTAAGTGCACACCAGAACAAAATAGTATAGAGGGTCATCAATGTGTTATCCAAACTCGGAAGCTATAAACAAGCAACTCCCACAGATGACGCAAACACACCTTACACAACGTTTTAATAACTATTCTATTTGTTAATTAGGAAACGGAATACCTATATTCATTGAGAATATTCTCATTTCTGCGAAAATAAGCGATCAAGATGGAGGCAGCAAATGCTTCATCAGCATTGTCTGCGCGTTGTATGTATGGTTACGATAAGAGACCGTTTTCTCTTTGTGGACAAGTACGCAAATCACTCTGGAACTGAAAACTGAGATCTTCCAACAAGGAAAAGAAATTACTTGGTCCTTTTTCAGGATCACTTCCGACAACTGGATATACTGACACCTTTAAGGAATATTAACAGATAAAAAATATATAAAATGCTATGATTACTATTATTATTTGATTACATTATAAAAATAATAATTCACAGCCATATTCAATTCACTACTGGATGAAGTCTCTCCCGGAGGGAGGAGTTGGTCTACTGCTCCCATGCTGACCAGAACGCGTTGGGAGAGGAGAGCCCACACTGTGATTGCCACTGTCTTTTATTCACAGGAGATCTCCAATTGCATCACGATGCTGGGGACCCTCTCGCTTTGGGAAATATCCCTTGGCTGAGCCGGGAATCGAACCCGGGACCCCACGATCAGCAGTCAGCGACGATAACCACCAGCCGAGAAGGGCAGTCAATTACAATATAATTGTAGTTAAAGTTATTGCGATTACAAAAAATTATTATTATTATAAAATATACATTATGAATATATAATAATTATTATCAATATAATACTATTTATGCGGTAACAGTTATATCTGATACAGAACAATCACAAACTGCTGAGATAAAATTAGAGACGGTAAGACCAGTTGATTCTGTGATCCCCTTCTTCTTTGCCTAACATTCGGCAGCTGTGTAATATCCTTGGCAAAACCATGATTCCAGAAATGAAATCCTCTTCATTCCTCCAGGATTTTTCTTACCAGATTTGGTGGCATGAAATGAGATATATTTTCAATATAGCAGGAAGTCCCTCTGGCTACATTGTTCACTACATTGAATCCCTTTCTGCTTCTGCTGAGTCTACAACCAATACTATCACAATTTTCTCACCTCTTTGATGGTCTGGGGAAACTTCGACCTTAGGAAGATCTCGTTCAGAAATGAAATCTTGGTCTCCTTCATTGGTCTTGGTCCTCTTTGACTTATCTTCTCTATTTTAATATTCAGTAATTCACGTTATCACTTCCACTATAAAAGCAGATAGAGAGAAACTAATTTCAAATTTGGGTTCATCGGTATCGATATATCATTCCTTTCTCGAACTGATGAGTCTAAAATTCGCGTTCCAAACAGTGATTCCGCCATACAGTCCTGCGGGGGGTCAGCCCTATATCCTCGAGATGACCCTAACTTAAAAAAAAAAAATACGGTCAAAATTCGATAGAGACTTTGCAAAACTCCACTTACACCCTCCCAATTATGAATTTACGCCCCCCCACTAACTGAAAATCCTGGCGGAATCCCTGGTTCCAAATGAATTCAAGCTCGGTTTTCATCGGATTCACTTTAACTACTCGTGCTTTTAGTTCCCTTGAGAGCAAAGCTATAGCTAAAGGGACCTTATAATCCCGCCCCATAGTGACTGTCCGTGTCCAGAAACTATATTTCTGGAACTACAAGGTGTAGAGAGATGCTTGAGATGTCGTTGGAAAGGTCTTGGCTAGACTATCTCAGAACCGCGGGAACCGTCTTGGTTGGTGCAGGAGTTCAGTGTTGCCAACGTTTTTAATCAATCAATTGTTCAAATTACTTCCATTCAGTTAAACCTAACTGCGCCAAATTTCGCATAAGCATTATTTGACACAATACAAAAGTACTATGGAGTTTTCACGTACCTAAGCACTATATTTGTCAGTGTTTGCCAACCTATTTTATAAAATTAATGCTTGAGTAGCTAAAATGCTATCAAGGAACCGGAGCCTTCGTGACTGTTAGTAGAATTGAAGCTCTAACTTGTTTAATGTACTCATTTACTTAACAAACTGCTAATAAACTACTCAGAGTTTATTTTACAAAGAATATTAACCACAATAATATCAATAAAGAGAAGGATTTGAAAAGGAACCTGATCTTGACCTCATTCAAGGTACTATTCCAGCATTTGCGTACTGTGATCGAGAAAAATGAGGGAAGGTCTCAGCAAGGATGAGTGGCCCCCATACGTGAATCCACGACCTTTCGAATGCAAGGACAGTATTCAATTAACTGAGCTATGGTGCTTCCATATTTATTAATAAATAAAAATAATTCTCTCTGCATATGATTTTCCGTGTCGGTAATTTCTCGATTATTGCATGATCGAGTTTTCGGAATTAACGGTAGGTGACATTGTGGTTTAGTAGTACCCTGCTCCCTGGTGAGAATACGAGGAACTCATTGCATCTACTTAACTTATTCTATATTTAATAGTGAATTATTGTTTGCTTATTTTTTGCTCTCCAAAACCTTTTATAAAGGGGCTCCACAGTCTAGTGGTTAGAGCGTTGGACTCATGTCCGCGTGATCTCGGGTTCAATTCCCAGCTGGAGTCCCACTTTTCGGCGTCCAACCAGCGTCGTGAGGCAAATTGGAGAGTCACGTGAATAAAGACGTGGCGGCCACACACGGTCTAGAAAGTCCCTGATACGCCTGTTCGTGGTTAGGTACGCGCAGTGCTGACCATACAGCCGTTACTCAAGTGGACGTAGTTCCACCAAACACGGACAGATGACGTTGAGGCAGGCTCAGGGTCTATAGCCTGTTACGCCAGTGTTTTTTTTAAAACCTCTTATACCTTTCAACGTATCCCCGACAAACTTGCCATAAACTCGATATTCTACAAACACGACTGTGGGGTTCCCAGCCCCAAAACACCCCAGTTTTCAGTGTTGCCATCTCATTATGATATCCAATTTTCGGAAAGGCTTCTTCATCGTTTAACATATATACTAAATATACTAAATTTGGCAGATATACTCCTTGATACCCCACAAATCCGACCGCGGGATTCAACACCCCTCATACATCCAACAGTCAGTGTTGCCAGCCTCTTTCCCATGAGTAGACCATGATGGGGTTTCGCATTCACATCTTAAGGCAATGTAAAGTTACCCAACTTTTCACGGCTCCTTCGTACACCCACACCAATATTGTAGACACTATACGGTACGAATATGTCATCTTGTGGACATTATTTGATGGGATATCTACTTTTGACCCCGCACCAACCGGCGGGCACATTGTCCTAGTACTGAAAGAAGTAATTATTTTTGAAGAGTGAATTTAAATGGATATAGCTCTGCCTATTTATGACCCTTTTATAAATTGAAACCACTTTCGGAACATGACTTGCTCTATCAGTAGACAATCTTTGAGAAGTAAGTTTGTAAGTATACCCCGTTATGCTTAAAGGACGTAGAGACAGAATAAGAGGGAAGGGTATCATAATAATTGTTCCGCTCCTTCAACGAAGTTTTAGTATTGCTTGAGTACCGATCTTCTGTTCGTGTAGAGTTATCTATCTGTTCATTTATGTTCGCGTGTATGTGTTTTGAGTGTGTCATGTATGTGTTCGATCAAAAATGAGGAGAAGTATCTCCCCGTTTCTTCACATGAAGAAGTGTTTTCGGATATTGACGTAATGGTGTCGACAGCCAATGAGGGAGCTTGTCCTGCAAGAGCGAAGCCAATACACTAGTGTTGGCGGGGACCACGAAAAACTTTTTTCCTGTGGCGGCGTTCTGAAGTAGTCACTGTGGTGAGTCTTGTCACAACTCACAAGAGAGTTTCGTGTGGTTCTGTGCAAGTGAAGGAGATATATTATTCCCCCTGCGAGTGTCAGATGAACAAAGAAGAAACAAAGATTATTTCTTTCACATTTATTTTTAGTGTGTAGTTTTCTTCTTCTGCATACTCAGTTGCACTTAACCATCAGTTCTTCATTTGTTATGTGTGTTGGCATCTCTAAATCTTTTTGATAATTCCTTAAAATGAGTGGTGACGGTGAAGCTAGCATTAGACGTTACTTTGGAATCCGTAGGAAAGGTGAGCAAATAACTAATGAACAATATTTGTCCACAATTTGTACTATTTTTTTTTTCATAAAAAATGGTTTAGTTCTCTTCATGAAAGCTGTAAAGCATATGTACAGTCATTGCCAAAAGTATGTACCCAATCGTAAAATTTATTTTCCGAATAACTTTGTAATGGATACACCGATTTGAGTCCAATTTTCTGTAACGTACAGAAAATCACGTTCTCTTTACGTTACAGGGAACCGTATTAAATCAATCTATCCATTCCGAAGTTATTCAGAGATGAAATTTTATCACTGGTACAAACTTTTTAGAGCTGACTGTACAAGAAGCGTAAGGGAATGTATCATGTCTTTCTATAAAGGGGAAATTTTGTACACTTAGTGTGTGTGCGCACTTCATTCATCATGTTTACTGTTGTGTACACTAAGATCAGTAGAAAATGTCTTATGGAAAATTCTAGAATGTGGCAACACCGTATATGAATTCAGGAGAAGATTTATAACAAACGATTTTACATATTCTGTTTGGTCTTCTCGAAATATTGACACAGTGTTGTCAAATTTTCGTACTTTGACATTTTCAATGAATATGAGTATACAAATTGTGCTCAGAAAGTGTCATAACAAAACAAATTTACTCACTCGTTAGCTCCGATACTTAAGACATCGGTTCTCAACTGGCTGTACGCAAACCCTCAGGAATGCCCCAGTAGCACATAAACGTGATTTGAACGTTGTTTTTTAGTTGATTTCGTTGATTAACCGTTATCGGTTTAAAAAAAAGTAAGTTTAATTTTAAACCATATTTCAACAAATACTTGATATTGTTGATAAGATGTTAATTCAACGTGGATTGAACTGTTATTTTCAACTACGGTATAGATTTCGTTTCATGGGATTCTTTCTAATTTAATGGAATAACATTTATAAATAAAAGCTAATGGAATGCCATTAACTATTATTTTGTCACCTCTTTTGCATGTTGAAAACACGTTGAATTTCAATCTATATTCCAACGAAAATTTAATTTCGTTGATAGGACATTAATGTGATGTGTTTTAACTATTATATTGAACTGTACCCAAGATTATCTTTCCAAGTAAATTGCATTAAAATTGTGCTTAAAAGCAACAAAATAAAATTAACTACGTTTCTGATGTTCTCATTTTAATGTTGAATAGAGGTTGAATTTTAAACTATATTTCAACGAACATTAAATTTCGTTAATAGGTCGTAAATGTGAAGCATTGTCAAGTATGACATAGATTTCGCTTTATATACATTTTTCTAAGTCGATATATTAGATTTATTGAGAAATACAAATTTAATAGTGCAGCGATGGTCCAAGTGTTAAAGAAGGGAAAAAGCACACAACAAAGAAAGAAGGAAAGTGTTCTTTATTCTTATTCTTACATGATGGTGTAACAGCACGTCTAGATTTGTGGCGACTGCTTTCAAGACTGCCTTTTACTATAGATAGCGTAAAAGAGTATTGACTTTCAAGGTGACTCCGTGGATCAGGGCTAACGTGTCGAGCTACCAATGACGAGTGCGGAACGTTCCAGCGTCGAAACTCACAGCAGGCGGTTGGATGATTTACTGTTGCAAATTAATACTGTATATCATAATGAAAGCAACGGACAAAATGCAGCTAAATGTGTATACCAATAGACAACAACCACGCTCTGTTTTGGCCAACTGAACCCCGTTTCTTCATCGTCCGCTTCTTCATTTCAACATGTTTCTTCTCAACCATTACAACGTCGAATAAACCGTTTAATAGGTAGACATTTCGGTACCTTTACAACGTTAAAATAACATTTCGGTACTAACGTATTTTCAACGTACGTGTGCTACTAGTGTATGTGCTAGGCCGTTCAAGGGTACTCGAAAAGTAATCAGTAATGGCGGATGAAACAAAACGCAAAACGTTTGTTGTAGAACAATAAGTGTTAGGTTTGAATCACTGCTAATGGGGACACTACGCAAAAAAATAACACTGTACAATAGCCATTTTGCATCTAAGAAGAAAAAAGTGTGCTTCCAAGGCTTCTTTACCTAGCTTTGACATTTTGGCGAATGTTAGAGAATCCATCCTTAAACAATGTGTTGCGAGTACGCCGCTACAAGGAGTTCGCTTGAGCTTGTAAGGGGTGCGCAATTGACAAAAGGTTGGCAACCAATGGGTTAAGACAGTTAATCACCGAGCTTATCAGGGTTCTACTCCTGCTGTTACCGTTTTCTTAGTTTCCTAAACCTGCTAAGTAATACTGACTTACTTGCAAAAATCAATATGTTCATATCATTAATGCACGGAAGTGATTAATATTTGAGTCATTTGAGCTCTATCAAAAGTTCCCTTAAAATGAATGAGACACTCGCTTCTAAGAATAAATCAATTAGTGAGACAAGTCGTGGATTGATGATTGAGACATCTGCGGTTAAATGCTCCTAACATTGTGACATTACTTTTCTTTTGCCATTTTCTAACTTAGGTTCAACTTTTTTTTAGTTTACTTGATGTGGATTGAACAGTTAAAATAGGACATCGTTATGTCAAAAGTATGCGAGATGACGTTCCTGCGTGAGCACTCCCTCGGAGAAAGGAATGCAGTTGTTTTCTAATTGCCAATCTTGGTGTTTCTAGGAAATAAATTTGAAAAACCTCAGATAGGAACACTGAAAGGAAGACTCGAACCTAGTACCTCTTCTGTGGCAGTCCGAAGTCATTCAACGATGAAGAATGGAACTCAAGATTGGTTTCGCGCTTGGTTTCTTTAACAGTGAAGAGGAATTATGTGGTAAAAAAATCCTTTTAATTTACGTTGTAGAATCAATGAAGGTTGAAGTAATTAGTACGGGAAAGAGTATTTAAGAGAAACAACAATTCATTTTAATAATGATAAACGTAATTTAAACAATAGGAGAGCTTCAGTTAAAGATCTGCTTCTTCGTTAAATCCCTGCGTACTCTCCGTGTCATAAACATTTAGGTTACATTAAAGTTTGATTTTGAATTTTATTTACAGCCTTGAAGGCTTAGTCCGGAATAGGAAGGGGAAAAATTCGGGAAGGTGTCGACCAGGGCCTATGTTGAAGGTGCCATCCCGGCATTTTCCTGACGCCAACGCTCTACCATTGAGCTACGGCGGCTCGGTGAAACTAGGTAAAGTTATCCCGTGTGCGATGAACACGCGCTGTGAATGGCGTATGGGGATGTGAAGGTAAGCGCTACACATATTCTCGAACCACGGCACGAACTGAGGTGCGGTGGTCAGTCTCAAACTCGTCCGCCTTTACCTCGCAAGGTGCCCAGGAGTACCAAGGACACTCTGGTACTGAATTTGATACGAGGCTGAGTTCACCTCAGAGCGCTAGGCATGGGAACACTGCGAGAAAAATCTCCAGTGTCCTGGCCAGGATTTCAGTCCGGGCCACCCGATTTGTAGTCAGACGCACTACCGCCTGAGCCACAACGACTCTGTGTTAAAACATTAAATGTCTCAGGACGTTGGTGTTCTTTGACGAATATTTTGAGAATAATTAGCACGGTGGAATTTGTCATTTCGTGCGATTTGCTTGCCAAGATTTCTTTTTCTGTTATGCATATTTTGAATGTACAATTGTATTTGGTGTGCAAAATCAGAAAAAGTTGGGTGCCAAATTTTCCGGCTTCACTTTCATGCATTTTTCAATATGGCGGACAGGAATTTCACGCTACCTGTAAAGCCAAATGTATGCATTTTGAAAACATTACTTGTCTATTTAACCACTCTAAAAACACAGAGAGAGATCTTTTTCGGGAGTATTTACAACTCGTTATTATAAAGATATATGGAATTAAGTAAATACGTAGTTGCAAAAACTTATTTACTGTATTAACTAATACAGAATATTTTACATCACGCTCATTTGTGATAGGAGAAATAGGAAAACCTTTCAAAATAATTGATTACATAAATAATACTTACACCACAAAAGCTAATGCCTTTTAAATGTCATCATCATCACCAACATCGCCACTATCATTGTCGTTCGTAATGGCAACGACATCCTCCATATTTCCACAGTCACCGCACTTACAAAGCGGTGTACGTGGGAGATTACTTGTCAAGCACGAGCATCTTCTTTTCAAGCAACCTTCCTTGCATCCACATTTGACAAGCTCCAGAACACTTTGAGAATTGCAATTGGCTCACTGCATTCTCTCTCCTCTCATTCATTGTCATGTACAGGTGGGATAAAGAGCCATGAATGTAATGTATAATGATCACTTTTCTACGCAATACATTCAAGAAATTGACAAGAAGCATACAAAATTCTCTTTTAAACAAAGCGTGATAAACTCTCGGTGCCTTTCCACCCATTTTGTGTACTTTTTATGTGTAGAAAATTAACACAATTTCAGATAAGTTAAGAAGGGCAGCAGACATAGATAACTTCCGCGGAATAGAAATCAGTGAAATATAAGGTAGGGGGTCCGAATATGGCCCACCTTAACGTTGTTGATTTTGCCACTAAGAAAGACTATTTATTCGTGCGAATCGACTGAACCATCAAGTTGGGAGACTGGTTCGACAAGTGAAAAAATAAATCTTCTTCCTAGATATGACGTATAAAAATGTAATAAATCGAAAATTAGAATGTTGCTAGTGGGCCATATTAGGAACATGGTGTTCCCAATATGGCCCGCTCTAGAGAATAAGTGCGTATGGCAAAAATGATGTGTAATCTTTCTGTATTACTCATATATGCTACATACTGAGAGATATACATTACAAGCATACATAATTTATATGACATTGCAAAACCAAGACTATTGTTTTAATACAAAATGACAAAATTTGTGGAAAAACAAGTGAATATTCAAGAAAAAAATGTGAATAAATAACAAGAAGTGTGACACAAACGAAGTGTTTAGAACGTCACGTCTCACATGAGGGACAAAGAAATGGTCCCTGATCTTTAGCGGTGATTTTAACACACTCTTCAAGAACGTATTTACGCTACGACACCCAAAGATCATGCATGTCAGCAACCCTGTCTGCCTGACAAAGCTAACAAAACCAAGATTCACAAGACTTGGAGCAACTCAGTGTTGATTCTACAGAACTATTAGAAGCAGTTGCTGAAATTCTGGTCGTTTTAAACGTGATGACACTTGCTTTGTTTTGGTTTTAATCTTCTTATTCTTTGTATTGGAATTGATAGCTTCTTTTTTACCTGGCATTATCTTCGTTTTAATTACTAAACATTACGATGATGAGTGTTCAGTACAAACATTTCAAATATCCAGTTCTTTCATTTTAAACAGTTATGACTGCATTTTGCCCAATATGGTGGTGGGCCATATTGCGCACTATTTTTTCTGGCGCCTGCTAGCTACTCAATGCAATGCATTGCGTCACACACTTTTTATGTTCACGTATGCTCACGTAGCTACATTATTCATGCATTATACTGATTAGGTTTTCAACAATATACTGAAACGAAACATTACTTACTTTACTAAAATAACAGTAAAATATTTTCTTGCTCAATATGCCACTTCAACTGGAGTTGCTGCCGCTCACTCCACTGGCAAACAAATGAGTCGCGCAAAAATGCTTTCACTTATCATGAGGATATAATTTACGGTGACATCTAGTAGCACCAAAGGAAAGCTGCAGAGATCTGGGGGTGGGCCATATTGGGGACCGGGCCATAATCGGAACACTTACCTTATACTCGTATAATAATCTTGTGTAGGCAAGCTCATTTTCAACAACGGCCTGAATCAGAGATGGCAAAAGGCCATAAAATATAATTCAACTCATTTCCAACAAGAAGTGGAGTTAAACAATGTTAGATCAGTTTTCCTCAATAGTGCCCATCTGAAGTATTTTTTTAATTTGGAATATTTGCCCATTTTAGTAACTAATGACTTTCGCCCGTCTGGAGTACATTAGCTGTTAACTCTCTGTAAAATCCACAAACATCCATGCTCCAGCAAGGAATCGAACCCGTGACCTTCGAGTCGCTGGCTTGGCCCATCAACCCCCACGACTACCAGGTCGGCAGTGCCCATGTGAGCTCAGGAATCTCAAGTAACTCAGACGTATTAACTTCTGCTCACACCACGACTTTACTATTTTCTTTTCGAATTTTAACTATAAAAGCATCCAGGAATCCTGCCACATTACCTCAATGTGGGGTATCACCCCCAAATTCTCAAACTCCCACTTTAAATGTTTTACCGATAAAAATCGATAGGAACTCTACAAAAAGCTATTTGAACCATTATAAATCCCTCAATTTTTGGCTTTACACCCCGAAACTTAAAATCCTGACAGAAACCCTGTATCAGATCAGGTTTGTCCTAAGTTTATTATTTAACTTCTTATTCTACTTGCTTGATCCTCTATCGATAATTTGTCCATCTGTCCTCCCCCCCTCATTGTTAATTTTTTTTACCATCAACATAATTGCCCAATATCTAAATATTACCGGTATAGTAAAAATGATGTGTTAGATAAGTAAGTTGTTTATAGCACATTCGTAAACTTAGTACTACTACTAATAATAATACAACTGTATTCAAATTTGTGCGTTGGTGCTAGGGGTCGTAGGATCGATCCCTGCTCATGACTTGTGAGTTTTGTGGTGGATAGACACTGTGTGCGTGGGTATTCTCGGGGTTCTCCCATTTCCTCCAACTTTTTTCATTCAACCAATTCATTCCATCATCATCCATCCGGCCTGAGCCAAAGTTGCCTAAAGGCTTTAACACAATTCATATTCAAATTGTAATTCAAATTTGTTCGTGTACTCTGGGTTTTGGCTGGCCATCTTTTTTGGCTTAATAGCGAACTTTGCGAGCTTTACAGCAGAACGTAAGCACAGTTTTGGTAATTTTAAACCCTCCTTCCCTGTTGTAATAAAAAATAAGTAGATACTCAACCCTCCTGTTGTGCTTAAGTAAGACGTCAAATTTCTTATTGTTATTTCCAAGTAAAAATATTGTTTAAATCTTAAAATCTTCACTAATATGTTTTTAAACAAATTACTCTGATCCAACTCTCCATCGTCAACAAAAATAAGCAAAGCTTGAACCCTCCTCGAATGCTTATGTAATGCTTGAACGACCCCTTTCTATTATGTGCGACTGATAGACGCTTATGTTGTGAAAGTTATGCATGAAGAGAAAAATGTTCATATGCTATTTACAGACTCCTCTTCGTAAATGAAGGACATATTTGCACAGAAAGCAAATATTGGTTGAACTACATATGAATGCTCCATAGGACTGAGAAATCAAACACGCAAACCATTTCTCCAATCGTGTAGGTGATACCTATCAACAAATGTATGAATCCTCCAAGGTACTGGGGAGAAAAAGGCTCCCCACTCTATTAGTCTCTCTATTAGTTGCGGCCATGACATCGAAAATTTTCATTCCTTTTTTGTTTTGTTTTCTTTCATATCGTTCGCTTTCTCGTGTGTTTTTTTTAATATTAGTATATTGCAATACAAAACATGAATATCGAATAAAGATTGATTTGTGTGACATGTATGAGCTTTATTCACATATGTGGCATGTCCTCACGAAAGTTTATACCGATCACCACCACACCCACACGACATGTGTTCATACAGTTTATAACTTGTGTGGAAACTTGAACAAACAAGAAGTATTAAAATGGAATGCTCTTTGGAAACGTTGTTTAGGATCTCATTTCGAAGGTCTAGAACACGTTGAACCCAATTAAAGATGATAAATTTAGTAGTGTAAGCTATGCTAGGTATTACTTTATGTATAAGTCAAGGTGCAGTTTCGTTTTTGCGATTTTCGCATACGAAGATCGCAAGCAACTGCTGCACGCGCCACTGCATTGCCACGTTGAAGGGAAATCAGTGAAGCCAGTTTGGTTTGCGCGTCGGACGCATGGTGTCGCTAGCAATTGTTGCAACGACTCTTTCGGAGAGCAGTCAAGCTGCAGCAATCGCATGCGTTGTAGAGTGTTGTGCAGTTTTTATTCGGGTTTTCTTTGAATTTGGAACTACTTTGTGCCAAATATGAACTTCAGCAGAGATGAGAATGAAAAGCTACGTCAAGAATGCACGAAAATACTATAAAATTGTTGGTAAAGCCCGAAAGAAAGAGAATACATGCAAAGATGTGATTGTCCTCTAGTAAGTTTGATGTTCGATAGATGGCAGCAGAGTTTTCTCGCAGCTTGAAGTAACTATATTGTTTTTTATTGAATGGAAGTTGAGTTTAATTTAAAATGCTGATTATATTATTATTATAGTTGTTTGTAATCGTGCCTCAAAGTCTGTTACTGTAAGAAATATTGTTTACAGAAAGACCTTAATCTCGGAATGTACGGAAAGTAAATCGTATAAATGTGTAAATTGTAGTAAAACGTCCCGCGGCGCGAAATGCATAAACGAAACTTCCCAACGAAATGTTTCCGTTTTACGCATTTGCTGAATGCGGTCATCGCATACGACCATCGCTTAAACGAAACCGCGCCTTCACAGAGTTTATAAGTCGAACCGAAATAAGTCACATGTTCAGGATATAACCGTGTAATCCACTGTTATACTGTATTTGCTACGGATTAACGTGGAACTAGTGGCAGTTAGTGAGATAAATTTGTCATGGATGTCAGTTCGTTACGCAGGAGAAATATAGGTGGATCACGCGTTCATCACTTACTCTCATTGACTTTTAGTACTTTTAGTGGACAAAACGATGGACAATTTGTAATATTTAACTAACAAGAATTCACGTATTGATTTTATAAAGAAAAATATAAAGTTAAGAACACCTTTAATCAAGTTTGTGCCTAATGATCTGCATACTTGTTGTAAGCTATATAACATTATTTAATGGCCCGGACGGGTATGAAAGAGTAACAGGAGTCATCATAAAATTCAGTAATATCGAAGGTGCTGTAGATCGGTGGATTCTCTCTCAACATGTGCGTACTGGAGTAGCCCAACGCTGTCGAGAATTCGCAGGAATCCGAGTAAATGGAAGTGAAGATACAGACGCTAATCTCAGTCACAGCCGGATGAAGCGGAACCAAACTTATCTACATCACTAGTTCAAACATGTCATGAGTGGGGTGTAAACCCATTTACGCCTTCACCATGTGTTACTGTCCTGAGTTCTGGAAGGGAACTTGATAGCACCGCTTCAAATTTGATTCTTGAAGCCGAGAGATTATGAGAGAACCTGGCTCATGAATTTATTGAGAAGCGATTACAACAAAATGAAATCAACTTCTATGCTCCAATAAAGAAGACAAGAATAGCATCAGCTAGTATGTCAGCAAGTAAGAACGTAAAACTGAAAGAAAGATCTGTGCAAGTGAAGAGAGTGACCGCGAATGATTTGCTCGATTAGCTATTGTCAAAAAAGGAAACTCGACATGAAATATGTGATGAAATTTCCACTAAGTCCCATTCCTCCATGTTTCACTACAAATGACGGTGAAATATTCAGGTGTAAGAAATCTGCTCTGACCATTCATATTGAACAGAAATGTGCCATATTTAATTGTGAAAGACTTGGCACTACTGACGGCATAATAATTGATGCGATGTCAGTACTTCACATACTGCGTTCCATCCCAAAATCATGGAGCCTGTTAGCACAATTAGTATTTGGAACAGCTATCTTACCTTACTTCCGGAAAGGTGTAAAACGAGTGGACTTTGTAGCCGATGTTTACAAAGAAACATCAATAAAGAACTGGGAGCACCTTCGAAGGTTAAACGCCACTAAAGTGCATGAAACACTACGTTTAAGAATTGCAGGTGGTGATCAGAAAACACCAACAACCCAATCAAACTGGATGCGCTTCTTAAGCAATGGACAAAATAAAATGGAACTTATTCACTTCCTTTCTCAAGAGTGGAAAACAACGAAATATCAGTCACAAATACCTGGAAAGCAACTAGTTGTTACAGATGGTGAAAAATGCATGCTGATTACTGACGCAGCTGTTGATCTAGTTCCCAGTCTCCAGTGCTATCAAGAGGAAGCTGACAGTCGACTATTTCTTCATACAAATCATGCTTTATGTAATGGATGTAAAAGTGTTGTAGTATGCTCTCCAGACACTGATGTTGAACTACTATTGCTTGCATTTTCGCCAACGTTTGATGGAAAAGTACATTTGAAAATAGGAATTAAGAACAGGCAACCACTTATTGATATCCATCATCTTGGTGAAACCATGAATTCAAACATACTTAATGCTCTTCTGGGAAATCACGCTTTTACAGGTTTCGATTCAGTAGAAGCATTTGTCGGAAAAGGAAAAATAAAACCTTTCCTTTTAATGCTGAAACACGAACAATATCTTGAACTTTTCCAAGGCCTTGGAAATACAATGGACCTGAATGCACTGCAGAAACTCTTTCCGTGTTTCATGAAGTAGACCAGTGCACTCTCATTTGTATGAGTCAACCTATGCCACATTTGCTTTCACCAACTGATGATCAACTATGGCAGAACCTGCTGACATCAAACTACCAAGCATATATCTGGAAGCAGTCTTTACAAACTCAGGAAAATCTTGCGGGTCCAGTGTGACATGGCTGGGAAAGAAGCTGTGATGATCTTATAAGATGGAAAACTGAAGCCATCGCCCCAGAAGAAATATTCGAAATGGGTAGCTGCACTTGCACAAAGACAAACACCTGTAGAAGAGAGGATCGCCAATGTGTGTGTGCCATACAAGGACTTCAGTGTGCTGATGCATGTACTTGCGTGTCATGTGAAAACCAGGAACGTTCCCCGTCACCAGAACCAGACTGTGACACTTATTCATGCGATGAGTGACCCGTTTGTATTACAAAATTGTAATTAGCTTATGGACATAGGAAATGTTATTCGATATTGTGTAATAGCTACTCATAATGTGTCGGCGGCCATCTTGTTTTTCAAGAATGCTCTCAAACGGACATTTTCGTATAATGCTAACATACATTCTATGTCTTCGGAATTGTTTTAACTATAATCAGTAATAAAATCGCGTTTTTAAAAAATGCAAAGGATATCTCATCATAATCAAAGATCACAAAATTCAACACCTTGTTCTTCATAAAATGAGCTACTTCCCTTAGTTTCAAAGATAGGGAAATAGTGTTATTATCGTTAGAAAGGTGAGATTCCACTCTATAACGTTTACTTCGAGGCGATTTTCCATATCTCTGGTAGTTTCAAAGTTATCCTCCATAAAGCAAGCATAAAGAAAAGAAGAAACCCAAATTTTGTAGATAAAAGTCGTCATATTTAAAGATGGCGGCACTATATAAGAGTTATACTCACTCAAATAACTGTTGGCATTCATTACCTTTAATTTGACACCAGAATGAAGTTTTTATTTTCATTCTGTGATGAGATATAACCAGTTAAGCATAAATGGGTGTTCGCGCGGCCACCATATTGTTGACGTCATTTTATTGGTCAATGGACACTTTTACAGGATGGTAACATGTTAATTCGATTTCACCGTATTTTTCTCTATAAGTATCAGTCATGAAACCCAATTTGACAAAGAAGTGCAACCTAGACCCCACCTAGCCGTTCGCCTAGTTAACTAGCAACAGAGGACACCTGTTACTCGGAATCGGAATCATGGTAATGTTCGCATAGTGACGTTTCTTTCCATATTACCATTCCTATTTTGCTACAAAATCGAAGACAGTATGTCGAGTGAGCGATAGCGAACGAAGACGGGTTAGAAGCCACGTTAGATTATTTTTTTCATTAAACGCGATACACATCACCTTTAACAGGTACCACCTGTGACTACTCATTTATTATTTCTTTGGAACGCCCGACGTATACTAAAGAGAGGCCCTATGCTAACCTTATCCAACCTAATCTAACTTTTGCTGTTTTAAACGATTCGGGGAGGTATCTAAAGTGCAGCCAACTAAGGATTTATGAAAAAGTGATCAAGAAATCGACAGAAGCAGACTAACTTTTTTTTACTGTGTAAGACTACAAATATGTGCTGTACGCAAAAATAGTATATAACATGATACAACAAAATTAATAACACTATATACTTACCTGTCAATTTTCTCATTTGCCGACTGCTGTGAACAAATTTCAATCCCAGAAACAGCACTAAAATATTAACATTTGACAAATAATGTCAAAATACTGCCAAATTAAAAAAAAAAATATCATGAAGATCGCTAATCATATTGCAAACATAACAATTACCATTGTTGAATGCAAGGCAATCGTATGTATTGTTGTGAATGAAAAGTTTGCCATTCTTCGACTTAGATTATTCAGTTAAACGTGGACTACTTATTGTCCAATGACAACGTTCGAGAATGTTTTTTTCTTTTCTTTATGATAATATAAGGCCATGATGTACATGGAGATTTATTGAAAATGGCCAATGAAATTACGTTCTAAGTCCGGAAAATAACGAAATCTTGCAACACCGAGGTGATATGTATGTCAAACAGAAACTGTGAAACGTGGAGTAAGCTTCTGTCTAGAATATAACTTATAAGTTCTGGATCACCACATTATACAATTATTTAGACTGTTAGACAATTTTACCATTCACCATTTCCTATGAAGCTGAATGTACTTTGTAAAACATAATAGAATACACGGGGGGAATTTGGGTCACGGGGTAAATTGAATAATTTTAAAGTTGATTATGTATTAGCGTGACGAGAGTGAACTGAAAACAACGCTTTGGATATCACTTTGCTGCCATCTTGTGGATGAGTGCAAAACTGTTTTCGGTCTTTCGTGACGCCATTGGAGCTATGAAGAATATCACCTTAAGTGCACGAAGACCGAGAATAGTTTCTCACTCGTATACAAGGTGGCCACATTGCATTATGTTCACTCCTGCTATGTTAATATACAGGGTGAAGAAAAATTCATTGTCAAAACTTTAGGAACGGAAAGTTCTCTTCAAAATAAGGAAAACATGTGTCTTTCTAATTTGTCAAATTCCGCTTAGTTTCACAGCTACAGGCTGCCGAAAGCGTGGGAAAATGAAATTTAGAGCTTGATATTTTAAATACCATTAACAGTAGAACAGTGGGGGCAAGGTATCCTCAAAGACTTTCCCCCTGCACTATCCAAAAATGTACACCTATATTTCGAAATTTTGGCATGGCTGCGCAAGGAATTCCCCAAAGGAACTAGGAGACTCTCAGAAATTCTCTGAAGTAAAGGTAGGCCGAAATGTGCACGAACTTGACGACTTTCCAGCAGGTAACAAGAATTCGTTTGCGCCAAGTCGATATCTCAAAAGATTCCATTCCCGAGTGATTTTTGTTAAAAATAATAATAATTGCATAAGCAACAGGGGTCAGAGCTATTCTCCGAACTGCAATACATTCAACGAACTATTGATTTATTTGTTATCAACGAGAGAGAATGTCATTGCAAACCTAGATGGCGATGATTAATCATGTAAACAGTACTGTATAGGGTAATAAACGACCGCAGCGGTCAAGTGGTCATAGGTGTCAGATCATGAGCCACAGCCACAGTTCCGCGTTTGAGTTCCGGCTGGAAATTAACGTTGTGTAATTTGAATGCACAAAACAAAACCTTAGTGGAAGCGAGATGGAATAAGGTTCTTGGTTACTAAAACGGCCCATAAATACAAAGCCTGTAGGTTTTTTTGTAGAAATCATGACAAGGGAATCTCACAGACTTATTTAATACTTATGAATGAAAAAGGAAAGAAATAAGAGACGTTTGAACTGAGTTGACATCACGTGCGCCTAAGGTATCCTAAGTTTTATTCTTTAGAATTTGGGAGAGGCTGCCATTATTAGGTCGTATAGCGGTGATTTACAGTGTAAACATGAGCTGTGTAATGTTAAACGTGTAGAAGTAGCCGGAATATAAAACTGGACAGAAACACGAAGCATTTCCATGGTTGTCCTTGAAATTATATTGCTGAAGAGGCAGTTATACCTAAGTCCGGAACAAGTCTGGGAGAATTTATTTTGCGTCCATTAATTTTCCAAGGGAAGGAATAGGACAGGTAAGGCAGAGCCTTAATTTGATTGAATGCATATGCAAATGCATAGAACGTAAATAAATATGCATTCTGTTCTAAAGATCGAACCTGCGTTCGGAACGGTTTCGGCTATGTACATCCATGTGCAGACGAACATATTTCTAGAAAGACACATAAAAATAATTAATTAATTGAAGCCGACATTTACTCACCGAAAGCTTTGTTCTTCTAGACTATAACATAATTAATGTTTTGGTTTAAATATTACTGCAAATTCAACTTTATTTTATGTCCAAAATCTTCAAAGAATTATTTATGCAATACTCTGTATAAAAAGAATAGAAACTTTATATATCTGTTTTTATGCAACAACGCATGGTAGTTTCGTTCACAAGATTGAAATTATTTAGAACCTGTTACTTTGGAATTACACGAATCTTCCTTCAGAATTTCTGGCTTCAAATTTAAATACTTGAACTTTCCACTTGAAACGCAATCACACTTCACCATTCTCGTTTAATCTTCCTTTTTTCTCCGTGCCAAGATCCAATCGTACAAACGCAAGAGGACGATCAGATGTACATGTGTTTGGAATATTGTGTACGTTATGTCAACTCAGTTCAAACGTCTCTTATCTTTCTCCTTTTCATTTATAATTATTGAGAAGTCTATGACATTCCCTTGTCATGATTTCTAAAAAAAAAAAAAAAAAAAAACTACAGACTTTGTATATACTGTATGAGTCGTTTTAGTAACCAAGAACCTTATCCCATCTCGCTTCCACTAAGTTTTTGTTTTGTGCATTCAAATTACACAACGTTAATTCCCAGCCGGGACTCAAACGCGAAATTCTAGCTGTGACTCATGATCTGACTGACACCTATGACCACTTGACCACTGCGGTCGTTTATTACCCTATACAGCACTGTTTACATGATTAATCATCGCCATCCAGGTTTACAATAACATTCTCTCTCATTGATAACAAACAAATCAATAGTTCGTTGAATGTATTGCAGTTCGGAGAATAGCTCTGACTCCTGTTGGTTATGCAATCACGCATATATATTACCTGCTGGAAAGTCGTCAAGTTCATGCACATTTCGGCCTACCTTTACTTCAGAGAATTTCTGGGAGTAGTCCCCTATTTCCTTTGGGGAATTTCTTGCGCAGCCATCGCACAATTTCGAAATATATATTTTTGGATAGGGCAGGTTTTAAGTCTTTGAGGGTACCTTTCCCCCGCAGTTCTACTGTTAATGGTATTTAAAATATCAAGCTCTAAATTTCATTTTCCCACGCTTTCGGCAGCCTGTAGCTGCGAAACTAATTAAGCGGAATTCGACAAATTACAAAGACACATTTTTTCCTTATGTTGATGAGAACTTTCCGTTCCTAAAGTTTTGACAAAGAATTTTTGACCATCCTGTATAATAAACCTTAAAATGACCTGATTTACCCCGTGAACAAAATTCCCCCAGTATACCCTACAATTATGTTACGCTTATCCTTATGTTCTGAATAAAGATTTAATAATATGTGTGAAGACGTGGAGATTTAGTTATGTCTCTCTGAAGATTAATTTGGAACTCTTCCATACTATCCTAACACAGGGGTTCTCAAACATTTAGACTGGCGTACCACAATCAAAATTCATACTTTCGCCGTACCACTAAGTAATTTTACGGAATTTTCAATTCTAACATTTAAAATTGCATGGTTATATTACTGAGAATGATTATACAGACGAGGTAAACTATTCACTAGTGTGTTTGCCTTGTAATCAGGAGGTCCTGGAATGGATACCCGGTTCCGACCATCTAGACTGAGATTTTCCTTAGGTTCCTCTCGGTCGTACTAGACAAATACTGGGATAGTACCTTGAATAATACAGTGAAGCAACATTATTTTAAAAAAAAAACTTGTGTACAAAAATGATTCTCATTTATTTCAGTTAAATAAAAAAATGTACATTTCCTAGTAAATGATTCAGTGAAGACGAAATAATATTGATAGATTTTATTTTAACTTTTGCTCTGTGTTTATGTTTCAAATACGCCTGCGCAATGTTTTCAATAAATGTAGTTTAAAACACTGATTATGCAAGACCCCCGCAAATACTCAAACAGCCTAACTTTTAATGTTTTCCACTAGTACACTAAGATACAATAAACACACAACAATTGAAAAAAACAATGATAACAGAATTAAAGGGGAAGGTTATTTGCTGATAGTGGTTATGTTATTTGGTGATATTATGAATTATTAACCAGAACTTTTCCTAACCAAATGTACATGAAACAAATATATCTCTCTGATTCATTAGACGATTCATCACAAGCGTCATCACATATTAACATGGTTTTTTCCTCGTCAATGTCCTGTCCATAACAATTTTCATGAAATGTTTGCATGAAAAAGATGCACTGAATTCAGATAGCACCTGCCTTTTTTTGATATCTTGTGAATACCCAAATCTACATTCCGTACATATCCAGACATAATCATGCTTGTGTAAAGAAGTGACATTCACTCCCGAAAGTCTTGGAGAAAATTCATTTCTGTTTCACAGTTTTCGATAAGGATTAAAAGTGATTGAAATACCTTAAGGTCTAGCTATAAAACACTGATCGTCCACTTGTAGTCTAATCCTATATGAACCAAATTTTCAGTTCTATCTAACTTTGCTTTTTACGCTTGTTATCGATGTGCGGCCTTGAAAATCTCGTAAATATTATTTACAGCATGTACTGTTTATTATATACATAGTTCAGTACGTGCGTAACTCAAGAATTAAGACGTAAATTAAATACGGGCACAGCGATAACAATTGAAGTGTAAGGGTTGATTTGTGTTGAAAGAGTGTGTTGCTTGCGATTTCCGTGAGTTGCCAATTGAAACACGTGTTACACGTAGAACACGCAATAAAACACGAAGTGGAGTTTGATGTTAATTATTTACTCTGGCGTCTATCCTTTGACCCTAATCGATCACTCCAGTATCGTTACGTAGAGCTCCAAGATCGTAAAAAAACCTACTTTTCACTGCTAAAGTGTCATTCAAGATTATCTCATTTTCGAACCAAATGGACCAAATTAATTTCGCTTCAGAGATGCGTGTGTTCAACGTCGTAGATTATAAATGATTCACTGAGGGCATGCTTTCTCTTCTTGGAATAATGTTTTTCATGAGCTTTTCAAGGAATAACAGTTGAATCATCTGTTACGATTGTCTGGACTGAATCTTTTAGATGATTATTTTTTTTTATTGTTGGTGAAAAACGGCACGAGTCAAGGAGACCTAAAGGTCATAAATACAATTTAATATTATCGATGAAAACATGCTAAACTGGAAAAACCTCTAAGATTAACATTATTCAGAAAAATACTTTGGAATATTTCAAATTGGGGTTAAAGGTCTGTGAACTCGTAATGGGAATAGAAATAGCATTACAGACATGAAATGCAGCCATTGTTTTTGAAGAAGATCCATGTGTGATGACATTAAGTAGAAATAAATCGTATTTCCTTATTCGATTTCTTTTAGCAGTGTCTTGTATATTATAAAAGACCTCCTGAGAGCAACGGAAGACCTGGTACACAAACCATTCAAAACACACACAAAATCTAAATCTTGCGATTGACTATGCATCACTTATTGCAAAGAAAAGCTACTTATTTCTTTATTTATCTTTAGATTTTCTGTGAATTCCTTCCTTGAAGTAACGGTTAGAGCACAGTAGGTAGTGGGTAGCCTTCTTCAAATTAGGCATTATCTTTTAACTAGGGTTCATTCGTCTTTGGCGATGTCTACAAAATTGATCTGAGGAAGTAGTAAGCATTTGACGAAATGTTTTTCAAGTAGTTCACCAACAAGGGAAGTATTTCGGTTCAAGGGTTATCCTTGGCTTCCCCAAATCGTTATGTGAATTTTGGCTTAATTCAAACGAAGAACGGAGACAAAAATGGTCGAGTGCGATATATCGTCGACAGCACCACCAACCACGCACCCTAGTAGTTAATAAATAGTGACAAATTTCCGCTGGTGACCATACAGTTTACCGTAAATAACACAAACTATACAGTTTAGATGTAGCAATGTCTTGCTCATTTTATTTTTAAAATGCCGGACTTTTTCAAGAAAGAGACAAATGCTGGCCTGACATTACTAAAAGGTTAAAAAGCCGGACATGCCCGGCAAAAACCGGATGGTTTGGTAACCCTAGGCGCAGGACTTCTGTCGATATCCTGAGTCTAGACAAGTACGCGACTCTTTCAAAGTTAAGGAAGGCTAATAAACTAGTTCACAGAATTGGAGGGAAAATGCTGGAAAAATAGCCGTATTCTGTATCTTCACTTACTCAGTAACAGAAAGTGTAAACAGTGTTTCTTCCAGAAGATTTCATTCGGGGTGCTGGTGGGGAGGGAGCTTGCGAAAATTTTAAATAATGCATAGTGACTCCAATGTATTAAAATTTAAAATAACAATAATGTTACTGAACAGTATGATGTACTTCCTTAGTTAACCTCAAAATAATATGAACAATATTTGTATTTCAATATACAGTATGTATGAGTAGTTCAAGTGTTAAAACTAAATTATTTTGGGAAGCTGTTGAAACCACCGGGGGAGCCCCCCAAAAACATGCCTGGAAGGAACAGTGGGTGTAAATAAATGATTACACATGCTGTGTTCTGAAGGCAAACTTATTATCCGAAGGCAGATTTTTTAGGATAACGTGAAGCGATGGAAGTTTGCGATTGTTTTCCATAAGATATAAATGGCACTCTAAGACGGGACCTACAATTTGAAGTTGATTCCGAACCACTACTACGTTCAGTATTCAGAACCAATGACCTCTTTCTAAAAACGATACTTGACTGACTGCGGCCGTTGAAAATTTCGTGAATACATGAAGCCAGAGATCTGAGAACACACTTAATTTCGTTTGTCCACTTCCAGTCTAAACCAATATGGACCAAATTTTCAGTTCTAACTCAGTTTTTACGCTTGATATCGCTATGCGGCCCTTTTTTATTTTTGTCTTAATTCTTGCAAGGAACATAAATATTTTATTTGCACTATTTTCTATTATATGTAAAGTACGGTATACTAGTATATGAATAACTCAGGAATTAAGGCTTAATTTTTTAAAAAAACGGGCCACATAGCGATAAGAAGCGTATAAAACTGAAGTAGAACTGAAAATTTGGTCCATATTAGTATAGACTGGAAGTGCACAATCGTGTTTAAATATTTGCTCTGGTGTCTATATTTCGATACTAAGTAGTCACTCCAGTATTGCTACGTAGAGCTTGATGTTCAGAACTGGAATATAAGCTCTTACCCGATAATTACACATCGAAATCGAAAACTGAAACCAGTCAACAATCCGGCGAAGAGAACAAGTCTTTACTATCATCCGCTCACGAAGTTCAATAAAGATGCAGTGTTTGGAAATAAGAGATAAATTTAAGAAATTGGAAATATTAAGTTCCAAACTTCCGACATTGCAAACTTCCTATTTCTGCAATTTCAACATTATGGAATTACGACATTAGGAAATAAAAAAAAATAGCATTCCGATTTCTGAATTTCTGAGATCCCTACTACTAAATCACAAACATTACTTTCACAAAGAAAAATGTGTGACAATTTATTTTTTTCTTCGTGCTCGTAGACCTCCTCCCGAAACAAATTTCTAGATACGTGTCTGCCATGGAGCATGTCAATTTATACACGAGTTGTCTGTGGTAAGAACAGAGTTAGGGGTAATTTTCTTGCAAGCGTGCGTTGCTTGCGATTTGGGTGAGTAGCCAATTGAAACACCTATTTTATTGCCTGTTGTAGTACATGTAACACGTGTTTCAATTGCTTAATCATGGAAATCGCAAGCAAAGCAAGCAACACACGCTTTTAGGAAAATCGTCCCTTAGTCGGTGAGGATAAGGTGAGGCAACTTTGATAAAAATGAATATTTATGTTTCGCGTGTAACATTATTTTTGCCTTTTTGTGTATAATATCAGACAATAATCTGTTTTATCAATATGTAGTTTCGTGTGTATAATGTTACTAATTACCTTCTCATGAATTAATAATCTGGAGTCTGCTTATTACATCGATCACGTACAAGTGTGACAATCTGATTCGTATCTTTGTACAAAAAATCAATTTTCGTTTCTTTCCGCAGTAAATAAATCATAATAAATGTAAATCCATATAGGATTAGATCCAGTGTATATTTTTCTTCTTTTAAAAATCTATAATTCCTATTATCTCTCAACCTACTATTGAGTATGACGCTTATCTTGAGTTTTTTATCTACCCAATTTCCTGAGTGCCTTGGTAACTATGTAGAACGCTGACAGCGCCATAAAAGAGTGGTTTCACAGTGCAACAGGCATGAACTTAGTTTTTATTATGACTTCTTTTCTCTTTTAAAATGGTCAACTTCCGCTGAAAAACTTTTGGAAACAAGAATGACGTAGTATGGAAACAAAAGAAATAGCGTGTTGCTTATATTACAAATTTTAAGAGGTCGTTCATCTTTCTTCTCAGACATTATGGAAGTCTTCCTAACAAGAACGATCAATCATCTGACTAAACACTTCTGGTTTTAGCTACTTGTACCGTACAAGGATTGAATCACTTGAATAACAATATTAGCATAGTTTCAGCATTTTGAATCACAATTGTAGCAGTTTCCACGAGGAAAGGTTCCACCATTTTAAATCAACTCGTAGGGCTCATTTTCATGAAAGCTTGCGTTACGTGTTTTGCTTGCGATTTGGGTGCGTAGCCAAATGAAACACGTGTTTTTATTGCGTGTTGTACGTACTACGTAATGAAAATGAGCCCTTAAAGTTTCTGAATGGTTTCGCAAGATTGACAGACACATAAATAAATAGATAAACCAACGTGATTTATCATAACATCACTAGAAAGAGATATATTTCACAAACTAGTAATTATTAAAATCATAGGATTAATCCATTTTGAACATTATTAAAAAAAAGAGGAAAATAGCTTGATATACCAAGTATTTCAGATAAATATTAGTATTTGTTAGTAATCCTTAAAAATCACCAAGGGATATCTTATGTGATACTGGAAGTTATGAGTTTTTAATTCCAGCGTGATGTTCGCACATGCGCAGAAAGAGAAAACGGTTTCTTATCGTAGCCAAACATACAATTCCGATCAAGTGTTTGCTGTTGCTATTTTGATCACGTATGTTAGTAAAAATGGGAAATATTCTCACTGAATGTGGGGGTTATGATCCCTAATTGACAAATAGAAAAGTGATTGAAACATGGCGTAAGTCGTAGGAGTAACTTTGTTTGTTTCCGGTATCGTGCAACGTTCTTCTGATCTCTACACTACTTTCATTTACTTCTTTCTTATTATTGCTAGTTTAGTCCAGTTAGTAACACGCTGGACTTTAAACTGAACAACCCGTATTCAAATCTCGCTTCAGGCTTGTATTTTTTTTCGTGAAAACTGCAAGGGGGCTGTTTTGTTTTGTTTTTTTATCAGGCAACTTACTTGAAATTTCTAAGCAGTTATATAGTTGCCTAGATTCAGTAAATATAGAATGCCTTGTTCTTTTCTTAACAATTCTTATTTGTATACTAATATTTCTCCGGGCGGTGGATTCGAGAAGGGATACGCATTGATTAGCAACGGTTTAGTGATGCATTTTATTATAATCAAAAGCTCTATTTTGTTTTTAAAATATTACAAGTCCAAAATTAAAAAAAAAAAGGAAGAAAATTAAAGTCCGAGAAGGTAAGTTATTCTGAGGATAAATCCTTTCGGAAATTTGCTTCACTTTGAACATTTTCATTAGTTGAGAAGTGGATTGATGTGAATCCAAGTCCTATAAATTCGCTCGATCTAAAAATCTTCCCTAATCCAAAGGCAACAGATATAATCTAACAAAGATAGGTCTGTCTATTTTCCACTCAATGCTCGCGAGAGAGAATGGGGAGTATTTTCGAAGTTCTTTGTATGTTGTCATCCTGGCTCCGTCCCGGACAACACAACACAACTGGTCGTCTTGCTATTTATTGACATCAATCAACTCACATACAGTATGTTTCTACATTTCCAACAGCGCGTCGGTAGTTTTAACTGGCGTTATTTAGTCGACTAACAAAGTTGACCCAACATTTCTACCTCTGTTTGCTTCTTTCTTAATTGATAACTTTTTAATCATATCACTGGTAATTTTTTAAAATAATTTTTACTCTTAAGAACAATGTAATCTGGATCACTTGACAATTCCTCCATCTTTTCTTTGTATTGTTTTGTTTCTATTAGTTGAAGATCTTAGATACACATTGGCGTCTATCTCCGATATCCGTAATTTCAACAAAACTATTGACCATTCGATATTGATAGATGTAGCGTAGGATAGCAATATTGATTGAAATCGTAAATCATCCTTCATTGTTATCGGTCAATATCTACGTGTTACTGGGGTTCAAAATAATAAACCACAACTAATATCCGAATTAGTTTTATTACTAAAATGTCAGACATATACGTTGTGAAAATCTTAAAAATACCTCCTCCAAAAGTTTACCAATTGGGAGCTTCTTGGTAATAGAATCTCCGCCAAGTCACCAGGTGAGACATTCTTAGCAATACAGTCTTGGCCAAGTTTGTGGAAGGATATAAATTCCTCTACCAAATACTTAACACTCAGTTTCAGGCTTGCTAAAACAGGGTACTTTATTCGTTCAAAACATTGGTTCTAAACATGGATCTATAGTTATATTTTTTAATTCCTAGCTGCAGCTAGTACCCGTGCAGAGGGGTACATCCTCTATTGGAAAAGGGATGTGAACAAAGGAAGGGTTTCGAGGATTTGGGGATGGGAAAAAATTGTTTCATTTTATATTCTTTTTTATTGTATCTATTTCATAATCTGGACATTATGAATTTGCTTCATCATTGAACTTATTGTGTTTAGTTGAGTTAAGGTACCAGGTGTGTAAATATGAAACCGGAATTTGTGCATAGACGGCGTTAGCTGTCACTGTGGTTACCGTAAAACTGCGTCCTTGGCGCCACTTGCTTGTTTTGACTGCTGATAACGATTTGCTACTCGTAACCAGACAAGTTTCATGTCATAGTGTAGTGTTTAATAGCGTTGAGCATTGCGCAATTTGTACCTACGAACTACGATGTGCGGACAGCATTGATTTTTTGTTACAATTTGAAGAAAACTGCTGCAGAATCGCATCGCATGCTTGTCGAAGCTTACGGTGATCATCCTCTTGGTACGTCACAGTGCTATGCGTGGTTTACAAAATTTAAAAGTGGCGATTTTGACGTGAGAAACGAAGAACGTGGAAGACCACCGAAAAAGTTTGCAGACAGCGAATTGCAAGCTTTGTTGGATGAGGATGACGCTCAAACGCAACAACAACTCGCGGATCCATTAAATGTGACACGAGAAGCAGTTTCCAAACGTTTAAAAGCCATGGGCAAGATTCAGAAGGTGGGAAAATTGGTTCCACATGCATTGACTGAACGACAGCAGGAAAACCGAAAAACCACTTGCGAAATTCTGCTCGCCAGTTACAAAAGGAAATAATTTCTCCATCGAATTGTGACTGGTGACAAAAAGTAGATCTATTTCGAGAATTCTAAGCGTAAAAGATCATGGATAACTCTAGGAGAACCGACGACATCGACTGGAGGACTAAATCGCTATGGACGGAAGACAATGCTTTGTTTTTGGTGGGATCAGAAGGAAGTGATCTATTATGAACTGCTGAAACCTGGCGAAACTGTTAATACCCAACGTTACCGACAACAAATGATAGTTTTGCATCAAGCTTTGCGTGAAAAACTACCAGAATATGACCAAAGACAACATAAAGTAATTGTGCTTCACGATAATGCACCCTCCCACACAGCAAAACCGGTCAAGGAAACGATTGCGTCGTTTGGCTGGGAAATCCTTCCGCATGCAGCTTACTCCAGACTTGGCGCATTCCGATTTTCACTTATTTGCGTCCATGGGACACGCACTTGCTGACCAGCGCTTTACATCTTACGATAATGTCTTGATTGATTTGCAGCACAAGAGGCACAGTTTTTTTTGTCTGGCACCCACACATTACCTGAACGATGGCAGAAATGTATCGCTAGCGATGGCCAATACTTCGAATAAAATAGTTCTTAGCATTGTCATCCAATCACTATGTCTTTTCTGTACATAAATGCTGGTGTCATATTTACGCAACTGGTAAACTTAAGTTACAACATCTGCAGTCATATACAAGTGACAACAGTTTAGGAATTACTGCAAGACATGTACGTTTGTCTATTTCTCATACCCACACATATTACATACATGATTTTTCGTATAATTACACTTTACATGTGTTGCGGGATAATAGTTTCTTCTACTGTTTTCAGCCGCCTTTCAACACTGCCCAAATATAAACGATTTTCAACTGGTAAACTGACAGGGTCATCTCCTGGGCTTCTTTTTGTCAAAAACTTGTTGTGTAGGCTGGGTTGGCTGGCATCGCTCTCAGCATCCGAGTAAACGTGCAGGAACAATCACATCTTGAGTAAATAATTATGTATTCAAGTTTCATCATCGAGGAATGAACAGGGTGTCACTAAATCCTCTTCCCGTTACAGGTTCTACGTTGATTGAAATCCAGGCGCGAGAATATTTTCAATTGCATATGAAGACGAGAGACTAGGAGGAAGGGATTTCGTAAGGATTTTCAGTTTGGGGGTGTAAAGTCAAATTTGGGAGGGTGGAAGTGGAGTTTTGGACGGCCTCTACCGATTTTTTACGGTAAACATTTTAAAATTGGGCGGGTGTTCTTGAGAATTTGCGGGGTGACACCTCCAAAGGGAAGGGGATCTAGTGGAATCACTGCTTGGAGGTGTAATGGAATAAAGACAGGACGTAATCAAGACTGCAATTTTTCTAAAACTAATGTAAAAATATACGTAAGCCCGGATATTACAACAGTAAAATAATTTCTCCGATCAGCAATTATCTCCGTTATTAGCAATGTCGGCAAAACTGTTTACCATTCGATAGTGATAAATATCGGATACCAACATCAATCGAAATCGCAAATCTTGTGTTATTGATATCGGTTAATATCAGTGATTCCGCCAGACCTCTCCTGTGATGGTTGTTTACCCCCCTCCCCCAGAGTCTCGACAACACCCCAACTTTAAATTTTTTGCTGTGAAAAATCGATAGAAACCGTACAAAACTTCACTTACACCCTTCCAATTTTGACTTTACACCACCCCCACCCAAACTAAAAATCCTGGCGGAATCCCTGGATGTGTTACTGGGGTTATAAAGCCAAATGTGCTTCGAGAGAATTCAACCGTTGCCCCGTCAAGCACGTATACAGTATATATTTAATTCTTTATTTTCGTTACCATGGCAGTAGTAATTATTGTTAACTGTAACATTCAACGCAGTCCCCATTATTATCATGCGAAGTCTATTTCAAATAGGTGCACATTTGAGTTAACTGACAACAGAAACTGCTCACATTAAAATTCTAATACGCTTATATTACCCGTAAGCTCCAACCAGGTTTTAATTTTCTCGATTTAAAATCAAAAGAAACTGCAAAACTCTATTTAAACCCTGGTAACCTCCTTCATTCGGCTCTACACCACCACAAATTGGAAATCGTGGGGGAATCCCTGATCCAATTTTGTAGAGGTTTTGCCAACGCTTTCAATTTACATAACGGACACGCAACCATATTTCAGATTATATATAGTTATTGCCTGAGACCAAATTGTTATGATCTGTAATATCTTCTAAAATCACTTTTTTTTATCAGCAAGCATTGCAATATAATCAAATTTAAGTAACTGTAACTGTCTTTTAATACCTGGCAAATAAGAAACTGAAAACTCCCATTAAGGAAAATATTAATTCACTATTGGTTTGCTCTGCTTGATGTCCATTTTCTTTTCTTTTCTTATAGAACGAGTCTTGTATCCACGGAGCCATCTTCACGCCGTGCAGAAAAATCCTGTTGTTGGCGGAACTCCAATAACTCAACAACAAGCTGTGGTAAGTATTTAATGTTTAACAAATCTTTTATTCTACATTGCAAGGCCATTAAAAATGCAACACCAAGCAGAAAAGAATATAGCAGCTCCAAATTTGGCACATAGATACTGTAAGGCACAAGTAGCAAATGATACAACTTCCCGCTCTGGGCGATGCATGACAATGTGGCGAAAGCAGAACAGATCTACCGACGGTTAGTAGCCTGTGGGCCCACCATGGGCGTTCAGAACGGCTGCAGCACGGCGAGGCATAGAGTGGATGAGCCCTAGGGTATGGCAAGTCATGTGTCTTCGACATGATGCCACAGCTCATCTACTGTAGCTGGGGAAGGTTGCTGGCGTGAGAGGCGTTGTGCAATGATGGACCAGACATTTTCAATCGGCGAGAGATCAGGTGAAATCCGATCTGCAGAATCGGCGAGACATCAGGCCGCCAAGGAAACATTGTGTCCAGCCAGTAAACCTAGGACATCACGTGCCACATGCGGGCGGGCGTTATCCTGCTGAAATGTGATCCCCGGCAGAGCCTGCACTTAAGGGATCACAAGCAGGTACAATACATTGTCGATGTACCGCTGGCTGGTCACATGTTCCTCAATGCGTAGGAGACACGGACGGGCACGGAATCCAATGGCACACCATACCATAACACCCGGTGCCGACCCGACGTGGTGATGCAAAATGCAGGCGTGGCCCACATGCTTTCGTTCAGAAAATTTGCCCGGGGGGGGGGGGCCATTTCAGAGAACCGGGAGGGCGTTACTTGTACCATTAGCATTACAATAGTAGGATAAATAATAAACTACAATTTTGCCCACGTGCGGTACATTCCCCCCCGGAGAGGTGCTTGAAAGAAACACTCGTCCAGCCTAGTGCCACGATACCGCAAATACGGATGCGGCCATCATGATTCTGCAGGCAGAAGCGGGATTCGTCTTAAAGGAGGATGTCCTGTCATTCGGCATTTCATGCGCGATGTTCACGACACCACTGTGGTCGCTCATACCTATGCTGTACAGTCAGTGGAAGCCACAGCAATGGGTGGCGCGCAAATATGCTCCGCTCTTTCTGGCGACGTAGGACTGTCCGTGCGGATACTGATGCTGTGCAACATCCGCCAGTATTTGGGATGTGGCTGTTTCATCCGCCAGAGATGTACGCACATACCGTCTGTTCTCGCATCCTTTGGTATGGCGAGGTCTTTGGGATCCGGAATATCGTTGCGTAGTGCCTTCGTGGAGCCACTGAGTTCATATGCTCTGCACTGTGGACGCAGTCCGTCCAATACGAGCACCGATGTCGCGGAAGGATTAACCGCAATTGCGATATCCCACAATTCTTCCGCGATCAAAGGTGGAAGCCTGTTGACAGGGCTACCGCATTTGACGACAGGGCATCTTTCGACCATATACACACAATTACGTCAGATCAACAGTCGTTTACCACTTCTCTTTGACTCTCTGCGCTGCCTGCGATTGGTGTTTCTAGGTGGCATCCTCGGCACCTCTGATGCGTTACGGAGCTGTCGTGTTAATCAGTTGTTTGTCTTTCCATGCTCTACACATTCTGCAAATGTTGTATTAATCCGATGTATACTTCTTGGTGTTCCATTTTTAGTGGTGAATAGTGTACATTGTTAATAAATGTGTGCACTTGTACTTATTGAAGGCTATTTTTTTTTTTTACATTGAAAATTGCCTTTTTAAATAAATACTGAAAATCACGTGTAGATAAAAAAAAACTTAGAAATAAATCAATTATGATTTAAGAATTTTATTACTCATTTATACAATAATTTCTTTAATCAGTGTTCAGAGTGTAGCTTTTGGTTGTTGATACAGCATGGTGTTCGGGCCTGTTCATTAGCCCTTTGAGTATCACTATCACAAAAAATATCTGAAAATGCAGCCCTTTTTGTCTCATCCACTCACGCTTAACGAACTTTGAAAATACGGAAATTCCTTAATAAGACCATTTCGCTACATCTATTGAGAAACATGTGAAAGGAGTGACTTCCCTTGCGTCTGGAGCTCGTGGTATATGATCTCAACGTTAAAACAAAATATTTTTGTTTGTCCGTTGGAAATAATTCACATGAGACGGATAATTTTGTCTTTTTTTTTTACTTAACACCAGTAACATTATTAACCGGTTGTCTTTTATACGCCAGATTTTTATGTTGCTCTGGTTTCGTTAATTTCTTATTACGAAATTTCGTCTATTTACTAAGCTAACAATGACGAATAGGTGTTTTCTATGAAGGATGACCATGACTATTTGTTGAGGGCAAAATTCAGGAGCAAACAAGCAGAAGCACAAAGTCAGTTTTTAGATTTAAAAAAATAAAAGTTACTTCCTTTTTACACCTAAAAGAAGAGCTGCATCAAACAATACAAAGTAATTTTGTAATAGATGTTCTTATCCCATCGTAATATGTACTTCCGTCATAAATTATTTTGCATGCATTACTACAACTATATACCTCATAATAGATAGACTTAGCACGCCTCCCCATTTCTGGCTGCGCTAAAACTAATGGACTTTTGTTGAGAGCACGTGATTTTGAATCAATCCGCTAGGTAGCTCTGCTATAGACGTCATATTCTACTACGAGGTCTACGGCAGAGCTACCTAGCCGATGGATTCAAAATCGCGTGCTCTGAACAAAAACCCATTAGTTTTAGCGCAGCCAGAATTGGGGAAGCGTGATAAGTCTATCTATTATGAGGTCTGTGCTACAACTCTTCATTAAGGCCTTAAAAAACAATATATATATATATATATATATATATATATATATATATATCCCGATATATTCTGAAGCTATTTTTAACATTTACAAAGTAAGGATTATTTTATAGCAGTTTTATAATTTTCTCTTTAGACCAGTAATTGTAGGGATACGTAAAAGCAAGCAGTTAGTGCTTAATTTGAATATACTTTTCAGATAGTTTTTGAAATTATATTTCATTTGCGGCAGCAAGTAAAACATTGTAGCGGCAATCCGGCCTTGTCTTGGTTGGAAATATGTACTAATAACGCATGCATTACTTAATAACATACTTTTTAACGTTGATTGTCGTAAAATCAGGAACTCACTTCATAGTTACACGCAAATTAATATGTTCATGTATAACACTAGAAGTTACAAGAAGTTAGAAGTTTTAATTAGATAAGTCACTAAAAAAGTAACGTTTTGTAACAATTTGGTCACAATTTCAACTATTTTGGTGGGAGCCCTCCAAAAAAAAGATGAGGTCAGAGTCAAATTAGCCACTAAGGGAAATAAGCATGTACTCAGAACACCAATTGAACTCAGGGATAGGGCAAATAATGAGTTAGAATGGATGCGCAAGTAGTGATATTTCTGGGATTGGCCAATAGTTAAGAAACGTTTAAAAAAGGCTGTTCCATAAATTATCTGGTTGATGGTCGTCCAATTGGACGATCCTTGTAAAACCACAGAAGAATGTAAAGGAAAGATATATCAAATGGAATCATGGTTCCAGACAAAAGATTCGTGACCCCCGAATTCGCAAAAACCCTAGATTCAACGCAGAGGAGAGGAGGTAAACAAGGACGAAGGAGTAAATGAACTAACTAACTCTATGCCTTACGGAACACGCAAGTTTATCGCCGCCGTAACAAACGTTCACCATAGAATTCTAGCCTGGGCAACATCAAGCCAGTTTCCATCACGAACGCCTACTTCTCGAAGATCCCTTCTAATATTGTCCACCCAACGACGTATCGGTCTTCCCAAAGGTCTCTTTCCATCCGGCTTACCAATCACGATGGAATATAATCATCCCTCCATCCGAGCTACATGGTCTGCCCATCTTAGCCGTCGCAATTTCATTTTCTTACAACATCGGTTGAGTCACACAGTTTCTGAAGTTCTTTATTATGCAGTCTCGTCCATTCTTCGGTCATCTCATCCCGTTTTGTCCCGTACCATATCCAGTGTTTCTTTCAGAAAAAAATGTACTGGGGTATTTTAAGTATTTTCAGGGGTTAGACGAGGATAGAGGGCGTAACCATTTAGTGGGAGCTACACACCACAATCAGGAGGCCTCAGAGCTTCCTCAACATAAAAAGTGGAAGAGGTAGAGAGACTCAGAAAGAAATGAAAGAAGTATGCGGTTTATGTTAACCCTAAATTGATTCAACATTTCAGTATCTGCTATAGAAGGAAAATCATGCATTACGTCTCACATTCATGCAACCATCACATCCATTCATTCATTTACGATACTAATATTCTCTGTCACACATTCACATACATACAGAGCCTAACAGAATATCATCACATAAGTCCCATTTTAGAAGTCCGCAGAAATCGGGACTTATTCCTTTAACATGTCTCAGCTAAACCGTCCCCTATTTTGTATTTGAGATTCGCAGGGTGTGCTGAGGGCCAATAGAATTTAGTTTCCACTGAAAGCACTGGAAACTTCGGAAACTTGAACTCAAGTCGACTGTAGGCTCTGACTGATTTCGTTGTAACTTTCTCTGCGCTGGCAAAAATTGAATTAAATCAAATTTAAATGAATAAAACAGGTAATTTATTGGTCAGAATTTAGAAAAATTGTGCCAAAAGTAATTTTATTCCTACCGTCATTTTTCTTCTTCCAACAGGCCTTGCGTCAGGTGGTCTTTGGAAGCGCAGCCATCCCGCCTCGGAACGAATGGACAAGAACAGGATTCACATTCAGGGAAGCGGACCAGGAGTTCGCGTACGGACTGAAGGTGGCCAGGAATGGAACAAAGGCTCTTTTAATGGCTCTGCAGGCTTATATAATCAAGAATCTGCTTTTCGAGAAGAGAAATAAGGACCAGTCACCTCCGTCAGAAGTGTAAGTAGACATGAACTTTGTCATTAAACAACTCATCCACTTGTAAACAATTAAAAACTTTACCTATTTTAATTTACTATTTTACGTATTAGGGGTTGATTTTCATGAACGCTTGCGTTGCTTGCGATCAGGGTGAGTAACCAATTGAAACACGTGTTTTATGGCCCATATTACGTGTTCTTCATGTAACACGCATTTCAATTGGCTATTCACCCAAATCGCAAGTAAAGCAATCGTTCATGAAAATCAGCCCTTACATGAAACGTGTCTGAATGCCTTATAGGCGAAGACCTTGCACGCACAATTTTATGCATTTGAATAGATAGATAGAGCAACTCATCCTTGTTATCAATCCATCACCTGGCGATAATGCCTTGTTTAGATTACTGAGATTGTTACGATGGTAAAAATCATGGTTGAAATAACTTACGTTTGGACTACGGAACTTAACTTGGTTATCGTGCTTGTACTGCCATTGTCAGTAAAGAAACAGGTTACAGACTTAGAGTATGGAATCTACTTTTTCCATACTCTAAGGTTACACGGCAGAGGTTTAAATTATAAAATAATGAACACAAATGACTTGATTGTAGCGTAACATTTTGTAGATTAGTTCTGCCATCATTCTTTTATACTTTAAAAGTGATGCGCACCACTAGGATGCTCTATATTTCGATAAAGAAAGAAATAAACTCACCAGGTGAGCTGCGCTTAGCGGTCATCTTGCGGTTAGATAACTAACGTAAGAAGATAACCGTCGTAAGTTGACACTGGTTAAATTTGAAATCCGCGTTAACGGTAATTACCGTTTACATTACTAATATAATCTTGGTGAACGTTAACCATGGTAAGATATTAATAATATGAACAAAGCATAAGAATGGAGATGGTCTACTACAAGTATAGCTTTGCCTATTCACCTACATTTATTGGCGTTAGGGAAATGCATGTTGCTTTCATATAATTTGTGGCGAAGCGCTTGAGATTGTTTACTGTCGCGAGAAGCTGCTGTTTATTTGAGAGACGATCATAAGTATAATCGGAGCGCATATTTTTGTTTTCACGCCCGAAAATACACAACTGTAGAAAATACACTTTGTTAATAGACTGTTGGAATCTCGACATATCACTCGCAAAGCCTTGACTAGCAACTGTATTCGCGCTGATCAGAGTAGTCGAGCGGTTAAACGCACTTGTCTTTCGACTACAAGATCGTGGGTTCGAATTCCGCCTCGGGCGTGAATATTTGTGTCTTTGATTTTAACTTAGATTTAAGAGAAAACAAGTTCCACAAAGTTTAAAAAGGTGTAATAAGTTGAAGAAGTAAAATCCACTTAGTAAAATCAATTTATTTTTAAAAAAAGTAACCTAGTGAAGTAGTGAAGAACGAGCCGGACCAGTGTGTTAGTAGACTGTGGTTCGAAACCCGACCACTTCAACATTTTTTATTTTTCCAAGGAACATTACATTCTTTCCGCCTTTCTGCTTTCTCTGTACTTCTTCAAAGAAATAGATTTGAAAAGTCAGATTAGATTTTTTCTTTGTAGGCTACGTACTGGAAAGATTGATCACAAAATTCACTGAGGTGAAAAAAGTCAGGTTAGATTTTTTTATTATTTGTTTATACGCACTAGAGAATTGATTTTTACAATTCACAGACATAGGTTAGTAAGTTAAGTAAGATTATTTTTTTTTTATCACACGCGATCTAAACACCAAACGACATTACGACGATATAATCGTTTCTCTACAGTTGTGTATTTTTGGGCGTGAAAAAAATATGCTACCAAGGCCGCTTTGCACAATTTTATTGATGTTCATTTGTCTGAAGTTTCTGTGAGAAAAAAAAGTGGACAGAGTTAATTCAAGGCAACAAAGTCACTTCAACCTAATGACGTGTGTAGGCCAACATTACAACATGTGCACTTCTTGTATGTGTTTGGTTGCCTACGCACTTACAAAGTTTCACGTTAATAACCACTACGACAGTACGTTGTAGAAGCACAAAGCAAATAGTGGTGCTCGTAAATAAATTGATCAATATTCGTGTGCGTGATTAAAACATTCTCTCTCTCTCTCTCTCTCTCTCTCTCTCTGTTTGTGTGTGTATCAATGTGCGTGCTGTGTCTGAGACCTAACAAAACAAAGTAGAAACTCCATCCAAAACTTTTGGATAATTTACTTCTTCACACAAGACCAACATGAGCGAACAGGTCACGTTATCTCACTTTAAGTTGTGGTAAAAGCCAGCTCTTGTTCTCAAGTATACATTAGGTATTAAAAATATTAGGCTCTTCACTGTTATTATTCTTATTATTATTGCTATTATTTACAACTCCACTCACAGCACGTTAGGTGCTAAACTGTTATATATTTTGGTGAACGTTCATTGCAATATCTAATAATGTTTCATATTCAGAAATGTTTCAGAGTAATCCTATATAAACACCAAGAAATTTCTTTTGCGTTGCTCGAGGTTCTAAGTGTTCAGTTCCAGTGTGATGCGCAGAAAGAGAAAACGGTTTCTTATCGTAACTAAACGTGTAATTCTGATCAAGTGTTTGCTGTGGCCAGTTTGATTACATACTGTTTTTTTATAGTAGAAATGTAGAAATATTCTCAGTAAATGGGGATTGTACTTTCTAATTGAATTGGTCATTGTTAAAAAGGGGATATCTGCCATTTGAAATACATAGCACATATCCCCTTTAAATCATGACCGATTCAATTGACAAATAGAAGAAAAAATGTGATTAAAATATGACGTAAGTCGTGGGAGTAACTTTGTTCATGTTTCCGGGCTTCAGGAAATGAATTTCTGATCCTCTATACTGTTTCCATCTAGCGCTTTCTTATCACTGGTAGTTTAGTTCAGTCAGTAAGATGCAGGGCTTCTATCTAAACAACCTGTGTTCAAATCTAGCTTTAGGTTTATGTTTATTTTCTATTGCTATAAACTGCTAGATGGATGGTTTTTGTTAGCCAAATTACTGGAAATTTTCAGATAGATGTAGTTACCTGGCGTTTTCCAGGAATGTGGCTGAGAAAAGAATAGATTCGTTTTATTCAGCAGCTTAGTGATCTTCATCACGTCATGCTATGACTGGAGTAGAAATGAAGCCTCTTGTATGATACTGCTCATAACAGGGATTCCACCAAGGTTCTCAGTTGGGAGGGGGGGAGTTGTAAAGTCAAAATTGGAAGGTTGTAAGTGGAGTTTTGCACGTTTTCTATCGATTTTTGACCGTAAAAAAATTGAAGTTGGGGGATGGCAGATACACTGGCTCATAGGCTTCATTTGAAATTCCAAATTCCTGGAGGTTCTTCGAAAGGAAACCTGTGACGACTACTCGCACTAAAATGATAATGGTTACTATTCCTGTTTTATAGCTGTCAGATAGTTTCCTTATCTCTATCCCAAGTTTCTAGTTCTTTTGTTCTAGATTTTGGTTTTGATTTAAGTTTCAGATGACGTACGCTTTTTGTCTATGAATAGCAAGTTCTGGGAATTTTATTCGACAGTTGTATCACTTATCCTTGTACACCAAGGCGTCTTCAGACATATTCAATGTTAGTTTGATGAATGTACTTATTATATATAGGTGCAGATTTTACTTTAGAGCTACTTGGATGTGACATATTTTGGCTAGCTGATCATGTCTGGTGAGACATGTATTATCAGCCAAAGCTTAACACCCTGACGTAATACGATCTATAGTTTCTTCAGAGAAATGGCATATCCTAAATATGTCTACTGTATTTGACTTCAGTGCGTATTAACCATATTATTTTTATTGTTATTATATCATAATCAGAGTTATATCTAATACATGCATGTTATCAAGCTTTGTGATTGAAAAATACAGACTAAAGGGAATAGCTAGTTGTCTGTTGGGCAGTGTTTAATTCTTTAGCGCCGACCGGGTAGCTGTGCGGTCTAAGGCGTCAGGCCAACGACTCAGAGGTCCTGGGTTCGAATCCCGGAAGGGGGCATGGATGTTTTTATTCCATCCAAGTTTCTTGTTTTTATGGTTTGTCTGAAGCGCATTGAATGGAAGATTTCAGAAAAGACGTTGGTTAGCGATGGTACGTGTTCTATGCTCATAGCAAATTTTTTTGAAGTGTAGTTGCACACCGTTATGGAATTCAGAACCAACTCCAAATTCTTCCTCTTTTGCAAGAGCAAATTTAACAATCCATGTGAAAATAATTTTAAACCAACGTTTCTCAATATAATAACCCGATTGTCAAATACAGTGCGATTTTAAAGTCTCCGAACTCCCATTTTAAATACTATATACGTTTATACTAGTGAACATTGGTGGGTTTTATTGTTTAAGGTAGATATGTTTAGCCTTCGGTGAAGGGTGCATGTGCTTTATGGGGCGGGACAGCAGTCTCGAAACGGGAAGCGTTCATGAAAGGCGTAGAACGGTCTACCGTACGTTTTTACACCACATTTTCTGCAGGATGTTCAGTTTCCTGAACGTATTTGGAACAAGGAAGATGATCGTATTAGTTCATCAACCCAGAGGCAATTTGGGAGTTTTGTTCTCACCTCAGCGCATAAAACGCGACTCTGCAGGGAGTTACAGTTATGGAGGTTGCGAAACAGGTTGTTGCCAATCCTAGTAGGGTAGCTTTTCCAAGATGACGGCCAAAATCCAAAATGGCTGCTGCACATCTACACAAATTCACAATTATTATTCTTTCCATACATTTACAGTGATGCTGCAGAATATTTCACTCTCTCCTAACTTGAAGAAATAGTTGGTGAATTATAGTTGAGCTTTGAAATGAAGAAATACAGGAATAATAAGACGTAACATTGTCCGATTGTTTTGGAGTAGACAACTCAAAGACTTCTTGGGTATAATTTGTCATTGTCGCAAGCAGGGAAGCTGTTAAATATATATATGCTGTTATGTACAAAGCGACTAAAGGAGATAGACTAGTTTTAGACTTGGAATTGTGAGAAGATACCAATAAATGTTAATAGGCATATCCGAATACCCGTACTCAGTAGGCGAATACTCTGTAATATTAACAAGTTTAATTAGCATAAGAAGTGGGCTAGAGGTTGGATACTGCCCTTAAGTTATATCAGAAGGTGTTGTACCTAAAGTAAAGCTATTCTATTACACAATCGGTGGATTACCAACTTATTTAAAGCATAGGGGAAATGAACAAAATAAATTAGTTTTTAATTCATTTTTGAGAATAGTGTCAGACGCACGCATTTAAATCAACAGTAAAGTAAATTGATATTAAAAAATGAAAAGTATGTGACTGGACCGGGGATCGAACCCGGGACCTTTGACTTACCGTCCTAATGCGCTACCAATTGCGCCACCCAGTCGACCCGCTTCCCAATCACACACCTTGCATTCTTGATGTCGATGTTCTCTCTCGTAGCGCATTGGGACGGTAACCCAAAGGTGCAGGGTTCGATTCGCGGTTCAGTCGCATACTTTTCACTCTTTAATAACAATTGTATCTGTACCTACAGAGGCTTGATGTACAGAAAAAATCGGAAATTGCCTCCAACCTTGGAAGTAAAGGCAGTTTGAACAAGCGTAAGGCTTAACTAGAATTTGATCTTGAGGAGGACATGTTAGAGTGGTTTGGTGAAGACAGATTAAGCATGATCAGAAGATTAGGACATTTTTACTATGAGGAATAGGAAGTGAGCTGGGAGACCAAATGGGGAGCCCCTGTTCGTTCGGGACCATTTATTCTTATTGTTTATGATGTAAATGAAATTTATATCGATGTTCCCAAGAAACATAAAACTGGTTTTAGACCATAATAGCGGCCATTTTTGGTCGAAAATTGGTTAAAAGTCGATTTTTGCTGTTATATATTTCAGTGAGCCCCTACGTGCACCCTCTGATTTTTCGGGACTAATTTTCTATTATTCCTTATGGTATAAGTAAAATTTATAGCGATATTTCCCCAAAACTAAAATTGACTTTTTACCAAAATGGCGGCCATTTTTGGTGGAAGATTTGTCAAAGAGGGCTTTTTTTTTTGCTTCTTTTTTCAAACAGTTCGTGAGTTGAGATAAAAACATTTAAAAGTTCACTTAAACTTCAAAACCGCCACCGTGTTATTTGCCTTGGCCCAAATAAATGGTAATTATACGATAAAGGTCCCCCCCCAAATTGGAAATCTGAACACCCAAACATGGGTAACATAAAAATGGAAGCTTATACCGTAAAGTAGATTGTATGAAGTATTAAATGAAAGGACTTTTTGGACTGAACATCAGTATGAGTTCAGAAAAGGATTTTAGGGTTTCCAAATTTATACCAAAAAAGAAACTGCTTAAAAATGAAATTGCTGGTCATTTTGGTTAAAAATTGGTCAGAAAACTTTTTTTCTTTTGCTTTTTTTTTAACACGCCACATTGAGACAAAAAACTAAAAACCAGACTTGAAAACAGGCACTTCGTTACTTGTTTCCACCTACAAAACCCAAAATTGGAAAGCTGGATGCCCGATAAGAGGTGGGGGGGGGGGGGGGGGGACTAAAAATTGAAAGGATTTTCCCAGCTGAACACGAATATGATTTTTTGTTTCAGAAAAGGATTTTAGGGATTCAAAATTAATGAAACTGCTAAAAAATTAAAACAAAAATGGCGGTCATTTTTTTCAAACAGTTTCATTTTTGCTATAAATTTAGAATACCTAAAGTATTTTTCAGAATAATAGAACTGATATTCATATTTTGTCGAAAATCCACTCACCCATATGACCTACTCATAAACTTCATCTTTCAGGCCTCGAGATTACCAAACCCCCTTTCGGGCCTCGAGGTTCCCAATTTTTGGAACCCGTTAGCGCATAATTACCTTTCCTTTCAGTCAAAACAAGTAACGCAGTGCCGGAGTGAGTTTTATTTTTTTTTCTTCAACTTAAGAGCGTTTGTTTCTTTAACACAGCTAAATAAAAAAGGTGTCTTTGACCAATTTTCGACGGAAAATGGCCGACATTTTATTTTTAAGGAGTTTCATCTTTGTGAAAACTTTGCTATAAATATCTAATCCCTGTTTATTTTTTCTTAAAAAATATTAGTAAAATTTATATTCAGTCGGAAAAATCCTTTCATTTGATACCCTACACGATCCACTTGATAAATTTTCATTTTTCAGTTCCCCATTTTTGTGGTTCAGGCTCCCAATTTTCGGGAGCATTTATCGTATAATTACCATTTATTTAGGCGAAGACGAAACGCAGTACTCGTTTTAAAGTTCAAATGAGTGATTTAAAAAAAAATGAAAAAGAAAAAAGGAAATAGTGGAAAAAGAAAAAAATGTCTTTTAAAAATTTTCGACTAAAAACGACCACCAATTTTGTTTTTTGGGAACGTGGCTATAAATTTTATTTATAGCATAAGAAATAATATTAAATTGGTTCCAAAGGATCAGGTTTTATACGTGGGTGTTCGTAGAAAATAAATGAAAAATAGGCTTTTGACCAATATTCGACTAACAATGGCCGCCATTATGGTCTAAAACCAGTTTTAGTTTTGGAGAACATCGTTTTAAATTTTACTTAGACCAGGAGGAATCAGAAAAAAATGGTCCCAATGGATCAGGGGGTACTAGTGGGGTCGTCCTGGCTTTCCGACTAGAAGACTCTACTGCCTGGAAGAAAATTTGAACCATTCCACGGAATAACGCTGTATGGCACATTTCAGCAGATAAAGTGACTTCGCTGCGATCCGCCATCTTGCTTGTACTGTACATACAGATGCTTATCAGAATAATGGAAACACCTGAACGAAAGTGCAACTTACCAGATTAATATGGTGTCGGGCCACCTTTCGCCTTCAGAACAGCCTTGATGCGACGTGGGATGGAGGCATAGAGGTCGTGAATGGTAGCAAGTGGAATATTACACCATTCCTCGTGCAGGGCATCGGCCAGTTCTGTGAGAGAGGATGGAGGTGGAAATCGTCGCCGGAGTCGTGTTTCCAAGATGGACCACAGATGTTCAATTATGTTGAGATCTGGGGATTGGGCGGGCCAGGGGAGGTGTTGAACTTCATCCCGATGTTCCTCAAACCACGCTGCAACAACTCCAGCTGTGTGAATGGGTGCATTATCATCCTGGAATATGGCGTCATTGTCCGGGAACAACATCCGGACCATAGGATGCAAGTGGTCTCCTAAAATTGCGACATAATCGTTGGCAGTGATGCGTCCGCGAAGTGTGACCACAGGACCCAATGAAAACCATGATATTGCGGCCCACAGCATCACCGTGCCGCCGCCATGTATCACAGTTGGGCGGAGACAATGCAGATCATACGCTTCTTTGGGCGTTCTCCACACATAAACACGGCCCGTGGTTTGGAATAGGGTGAATGGTGACTCATCCGACCATACCACACGTTTCCAGTCGTCAACGGTCCAAGTTGCATGGTCGCGGCACCATTTGCGGCGTGCTAAAGCGTTCTGGTCCCTGATGAGAGGTTTGGCCCGTGCAACACGACCCCGTAAGTTCATGTCATGTAGTTCGCGGCGGACTGTGATTGTCGAAACAGGTTGGGGGGAGGTGCTGATTGAGTTCCTCCGTCACTTGCGCCGCAGTGGAACGACGGTTCCGCGTGACAATGCGCTTTAATACCCGGCGTGCCCTGTCACTGATGCTTTTCTTCCGCCCACTGTTCCGCTTCCCCGATGTGGTTTTCCCGTGTGTTGTGTAGGCCGTCATCACCTTCGACACTGTCCCTGGCGACACACCTAACACACTAGCCACTGCCGTCACACTCACTCCACATAACCGCGCACCAACAATTTGCCCTCTTTGAAACTCTGAGAGGTCTCCCATTTTACACTACCTCCGTCTGCTGCAGCCACTGCACACTCCTGTTCCACGACGCCTGACGTAGTATGGAGACCGACCTAACACACCACCACCAGCAGTCCGGCGCTGCGGTCGCCACGACACCACTGCCAACCCATACATCTGACGTGTTGCCAACTACAGGTGTTTCCATTATTCTGATAAGCATCTGTACATCGTTGTTCCACTCAGAGACCAGTTTGGCAGCATATACTAGACCCTTCTCTTGGTCAATGGCGAAATGAAATTTTCAGTATATGTCAACCATGTTCCCTACAGCATGATTCCATTGCCGGACTCACACATTTTCCTGTGGTGGTAAAGTTATATTTTGCCGCCCTTTTCCATCGTTTTTTAGCCACACACAACACGACCAGCCAATGCGACGGCCACAACATTGTCTCACATCACGTAGTGTCCTTTTGTTATCTTCTCTGGAGCCTGTCGTGGCATCGCTATTACTAACTCCAGTAAGGCAGAAGACCTGCTGCCTATCTGACTTGAATCGCGGTTTTGAATTTTAAAGATAAAGGTAGGTTGTATGGAATAACATTAAGAAAAATGTCTTAGCGCGCCAGTATTGAAATGTTGAAACGTTTAGGTAAATTTCAATTTTACCTGCGATTTTATTTACTTTTTACACAGTAAAAAATAACTGTGTTAATTCAATACAATGCAGTGTCCCAGCGTGACTACCACTTTTGTGTGTTAAATCAACACAACACACGGTGTTGATTTCGGTACTGGGAGAAAAAAAAGTTACAGCTGTAGTGAGATTTGAACATGGGTTGCCCAGTTAGAAGTCGAGCGCCTTAGCGACTTCACTAAATCGTCAGACGGAAAGAGTACTAGATACAAACAATATAGAGGATAGAAAACTGTTACTGAACCCCAAACACAAACAAAGTTACTCTCACGACTTATACCATGATTTAATCGCTTTTCCATTGGTCAATTAGGGATCACAATCCCCATTTATTATGAACATGTTCCATTTCTATGAAACAAGCGCAGCATTTGACATGTTGTTACGATAAGAGAGTAGTATTGCTGCTCAAGTGTTTGGCTGTAGCCATCTTGCATGCTTTCATAGAAACGGAATATTCTCAATGAATGGGAATTATGGTTCCCAATTGACAAATAGGAAGTGATTAAACCATGGGATAAGTAATTTAGTTTGTTTTGGGGGTTCAGCAACATATATTTGATCCCCTACACTGTTTGAATCTATAGTGTAGTCGTTTAATTCAAATGTTGTTTGTTCAATAAATATCGTTTCCATCTAGTACCTTTTCTGTCTGACGATTTAGCCAAGTCGATAAGACACTCCTTTTCTAACTGAGCAATCCATGTTCAAATCTAGCTGCAGTCGAAACTTTTTTCACAGTACCGAAATCAACACCGTGTGTAGTGTTGATTTAACACACAAAAGTGGTAGTCACGCTGGGACACCGCATTGTATTGAATTAACACAGCTATTTTTTGCAGTGTAGGAGCTTTTATTTTTTATTTTTAGCTTTTTGCCGCCCCCTAATCGTGCGTACGGGCGCTTGCCCTCTTAGGCGTTTGGCCCCCCTAGTTCCGGCACTGCATGATTCCACTGGTAACTCAGCACATTCCACAATGTACGTACCATACAACGGTTATCCGGTGGAATGCTTCATTTGATTATTTATGTAGCTATTTATTAACAAACATGAAGATATTTAGAAATATTATGAACGTGAAAGTGAAGGAACACATACAGAAGAAGGGTGACACAATGGTTTGAACCATAGCTATTCATTCAAAGACTAAGATTAAAATGTTTCTCAAACAATAGCACGATTTGATATGGACGTATATAAATAAGTTGAAGAACTATTGCTTATAGAAGATTAATCATAATAAAAACACAGAAAAAGATTTTAGTGTCGAGAATTCGAGATGCTTCTCAAATGTACGTAGGATTACACATCTTCTTAGAATATAAGTTGTCAGCTACTGAAGATGCAATATTGTTAAATATAATTTTGTAAATACGATATTTAAAAGTTTTTACGAGGAACGAAGATTAACTTTTGATTTGGAAACAGATAAGAAGACGAAATTTTTGCTAAATATAGAATTTAAATAACCAGATGTTAAACAGTCTTTTTTTAATGTTAAGAATTACTAGCATTGATATGACGAATTGAATTTGGATACTATTCCGGAGTTTTGTTATAAATTTCTTTACATAATTTGATAAATTGCAAGTAAACATAAGCTATTGAAACTCGGCCTGAAATATTTAGACTCCTACTGGAAGGGAGATTTCAATAGAAGAAAGCTTGCAGAAAGTTACATTTTCTGTACTATCGCACTAAACGAGTTATAATTGTGAAATTGTATATGTGTGCAGCATGTGGGTGTATAGCATTTCCGGTTCACAAGAATTCATTTTTATAAAATTGGTTAGCAACACTAAGTGCGGCGCCTGATCATGACAGTTCTAAGCTAGTCAATGGAAGACCTCTCCAACGACACAACAACCACGTCTCTATGCATTGGGATTCATAAGATATAGTTTTGTTCATGGGTTGGTGGTTACCTTTCCTTCCAACAACACCTCAATCACCTCTTGTTATGGCACTACCAATCGATAGTATTGATACCAATTATGTTCATTCATATTAGAATCAATCGTTTATGGATTTAAGAATGATATTTAAGTTAATTTTAATTAATTTCAAAGTTATTTATTGTTTTAATAACTAAAAGTTATTTCGCGTTATGATTTATAATGTATATTGAATTTTTGGTAATTCAGGATTTCACCGTTAGATGTCACTACTTTGAGAGCTGGAGTTTCAGGTGTGTACTAATGGATTGATAAACGATTACTTAAACTTATATAGTTCATTATCAGCACAAAAGTATAGCTAATTAACTTTTATCACGTTATATGGTTACTTGTTGATACAAATGCATAAGTACTTACAGAAATAATATTGTCACTATTAAATGTATTGTGCATGTATGTAAGAAGCCATGTTGGGTTTCTTGTAGTCATAACTAAACCTAGCCTAACATTGATTCGTTAGCGTAGTTACGAGGACTTCGTGTAGCATACGCACGAAAGAGATTATTACGTATACGGTCAATTTAGGATTGACGGCAATTTTCATTGTCGGAGGGTGCAGTTAGTTCGAGGAGCAGTCATTGCACAGAGACTGATCATTTCATCACTCATTTTTCTTCTCGTTTTTACCTCCCTTTTGTTTTCACGGGCTTCGGCCCCCGGACAGACGAACAATATGTCGGACGGCAAGCACCCCGGACTTCCGCAAACGGTTCCAACACACGGTCCATGGCGCACGGTTACTGGCAGAAAATCGCGGATAGACGATGCAGCAACATCTCGCTCTCGGTCCCGCACTCCGGTCAACTCCACAGATAGAAAACCAAGTAATTCCCCACCAAATAAGAAACAACACATCCAAACAAACGACAGTGACAATGAATCTGGCCAAATGACTATTGAAGACACAATCTCTCAGGAAACAACATATGCATTTCTGTTGAGCAAATACGATAATAAATTTCAAAACTCGAAACAAATTCTCACTCAGTTTTGCAAATATGTACCTCGAAAAACCATCGCTCAAATCATTCCCACACGGAACGGCATGATAATTAAATCACCAGATCCAAACCTTGCCACATACATTCGAGACAAGCATAGCATGGAAATATTTGGTAAAACAGCCACAATGATAAACCTAACTTCACAACGGACGAAACTAGATCCACCTCCACGAAAACCTCCGATGCTCTCCGTAGTGATACGCGGTGTTGACCCTACTTGGACTGAAGAGGAAATCACTGAAGAACTACGCCAAGAGGAATACGAATTCACACGCATTATGCGCATCAAATGCAATACCGGTCCCACATATCTAGTACGTGTTCTAACTACTTCGCAGGAAACCATTAATGACTTACTTACATTAGGAGCATTCATCTATCGTAAACATCATAGGGTCGAACCATCTCGCACTCCACCACCCATGCCTATTCGTTGCGAAAAGTGCCAATGCTACAACTCTCATCCTACACATCAATGCACCAACCAGCCTAAATGTGGTTTCTGTTCAGGTCCTCACCCAACCCGTCAGTGTTCCAACCTTCAGCTACCTCCCAAATGTTCTACTTGTAACCAGTCCCATCCGACCTACAGTTATCAGTGCAAAGCTAGACCTCCTCCTGAACCAGCCAAACCTGACCTCATAGTACCTCTCAGAGTCTCAGAACAACCTACCGAACCTGAAATCAACATCGAAAAACATCCAATCTTGTCTCAACCAATTACCATCGAACAGCTACTATCATTCATCACATTAACGTTACAAAACATCCAACCTGCTCATAGACCTTATATTCTCGAACAAGTTCAAACTGCTGCAAAACAAGTATTTCAGGTGAAATTTCATGCAACATATTCTGGTCCGTATGTACATTTCGTTACTGTTCCACCAAAACCTGTTAACTAATCATACCAATCAACTCTTCATACACTTAATTATGGATTTGGTCATACTATTTGTAAACATCAGTTCACTTACAACACACAAGCCGCTTTTTGAAGCACTTCTTCTTGAAGAAAAAGCACACGCATTTCTCCTCAATGAAACCCATCTCACTGTGACATCACCTTGCAAAATACGTGGCTATCATCCGACGTGAAAATACCATACCGGCACTCAGAGCTAACGGGGGAGTTGCCATAGGCTACAAACCTACCATCCCGCATCGCCTTCATCCGGAACCTCCTATGAACCTACCTGAACATATCATCGCCACACTTTATTTTCAAAATCTCTACATCACTCTAGTTACTATTTACGTGCGCCCAGGTCACCCAATACCGCTTCCATTCTTTCAATACATCTCTGATAACTTCAAAACCTATATTATCATGGCTGATATAAATATCCATAGTCGATCCGATCGTCAACGAGCACAATTCACAAACTTTATTAACACCTCTACCAATGGTCTCCTACAACCATTACCCAAACCTACTCGTCCTATCTCCCAAACAACTCCAGACATAGTTATTCTGTCTCCTAACCTACCAAACCGCAGTCAAATCCACGTCCTGGATACTATAGGCAGTGACCACGTACCTATAAAACTGACTATCCACCGCCGTCTTCAACCCCCACCTAACCCTTCACCCCCAAGACAAACCATCCGGTACGATCTCGCCAAGTGGAACGACTATCGCAACTACCTCGATGAACATCTTCGAACTACCGCTGCACCGACTACAGAAGACGAGCTGTACAAAACTGTGGACACCATCTGCGAAACTATTCAATCAGCATCAGAATTATATATTCCTACTACCACTTCCACACCACACCGACCCAAACTCCCTCCACAATACCTTACCTTAATACGTCGCTCCCGTCAATTTTTCCGCGATTACATTCGAACCCGCAATCCAGTCTCTCTTCAATTACATCGTCAACTTCAGCGCACCGTACGTAACTATCTGAATGCATACAAACTCCGTCAATGGGTTAAGACTTGCAACCAGCTCAACGATACTGCACATCCAACAAAATTTTGGAAAAGGTTCAATATTTTAACTGGACAACGCACTGCCGCAACATATCCACTGATACAGAATGACCAGCCTCTACAATCTGACAAGGACAAAGCAGATGCATTTGCAGCTCATCTCCAGGAAGTCTTTACGCCACCGCTTACCATCCCAGCCAGAAACCATCCTATTCGTCGTGTCAACTTGGACGCACCAGAACTGCAACCTCATGAGAGACATGAGATCAATGAGCACAAACAACTCACAGCACCGATTACAGTTGAAGATATTATCACCACTACAGCCAACAAGAAAAACACTGCTCCTGGTATGGATGGTATCACCTACAAGCATCTCAAAGAAGGACCATATCGTCTACTACAGCTTCTTGCCACAGTATTCAACTTCGTGCTACGAACCGGATTCATCCCAGCCAACTGGAAAACCTCGAAAACCCTCATGTTCTTAAAACCTCACAAACCTCCAGACTTAGTTTCCTCATACCGACCGATCCAACTAACCCCTACTCTCGGAAAAATCCTCGAACGCATCCTAGTAAAACGACTTCACCAACATCTCCATGACCATCATCTTCTTCCCGACCATCAAGCAGGATTCCGCCCGGGCTATAGTATCCAGGACCAACTCCTCCGGCTTACCAACCATATAACAAACCAATATAACACCTACAAACCCTCATGTTTAGTGCTCTTTGATTTAGAAAAAGCATTTGACAAGGTATGGCACCAGGGACTAATATGCAAATTACTCAACTTTCGACTACCCATTGCTTATGTTCGCTACATCTATAATTTTCTCACCAATCGTCTCGCACTATTAACAACATCAGTTCACATCCAATATTTCTCAATACCGGTGTACCTCAAGGATCAACTCTCTCACCTCTACTATACCTCCTCTTCAGTTCAGACCTACCGTCATTGCCATCAAACATTCATCTATATCAATATGCCGACGACACCGCATTTCTTGCCACAGCGAAAACCATTCAACAAATTAACAAAACTTTACAATCTGCAATTGATGCTTTCAGCAAATGGTGTAACACCTGGTACCTCACCATAAACGCTAGCAAAACTCAATCCATTATCTTCCTCCCACCCAACCATCGTTCCAAAGTCCGACGTAATCCCACTCATCTAAATCTCAACCTAAATCAAACTCGCATTAAACCCACTAAAACAGTAAAATACCTTGGCATAACATATGACCATCATCTCACATGGAAACCCCACCTCAAAGATATCATAACCAAAGCATACAATCGCCTAAACCTTCTCAAACGTCTCACTGGCACATCATGGGGACCGAAACCTATCGTCATTCTCAACACCTACAAGGCATTTCTACGTCCTGCCCTCACCTACGGCCATGTTGCATGGATCTCCGCACCACGAAAATTCTATGATAAACTAAAAATTCTCGAACGCCACGCCTTCCGCATTGCTCATAGAATTAAATTACCTAGTCCTACTGCAGACCTATACGCCCGTATTCCCATCCCACATATACTATACCATATCGAATCATTACGACAACGCTATATCACAAAACGATACGAAACCTTCCATCCTCTACTGCTTGACACCATGCATCACGATGCTACATATACTTTCCACCATCCTCCTCTCATCCACAATCCCTTATCACTTATGATAAGCATCTATCTCACCGTACTTCCCAACAACCACCCAGAAATTCCTCACCTCACTCCGTTTTCAGCCCCACAACCACCAGATTTTATCATTCCATCCGTTGCACAGTAATCCATCAATTACTAACAGGGTTCATCTCGTCTCACATTAGTGCCCCGAACCACCCCGGGGACAGAAGATAACATACATTAGTCAACATTAACAATATAAGTGTTGTGGTTGTGGCGTGTAAGCACTGCATATCATGATCTCATTTACCCCACCAATTAATGATTACGATGCAAACTCGTAATGTCCCGAAGTTTATTTAATGACTATTAATAAAGTGTTTAAGATAAACCTCCTTGACCAGCACCAATCCAGTAATCCCCACCATATCCCAAACCCACCTCCCAGAAAAAGGGCGTAACCCTTTAAGTGGGCATAGTCATGGCCTCACCATGACTATATTAAAAAAAAATCTTGTAGTCAGAGATATCTTGTGTAAAGACAATTCTCTTTAATAAATAATGTTTTAATCTGTAACCGAATTTTATTCAGTGGAAGCTTTGGAGGATCAATATCCAATCTTCTGGCAGCTGAAAAGCTCCAAAGTATTGAACATTGATTTGCTCTATAGTCTCGGTTTGGGTCGGTGTAGCCCCACTATAGGTAGACTTGGGGCACTAAGACTGACTATCATAAGCACTATTTATTTAAAAAAGATTCGAGTTCGAATCCATCAACGTCCTGAGATGTTACGAATATGTTAGAGGCCTTCTTTACAAATTGAACCACGCAGCGACAACATTAATATTGGTAGGAACGAGAAGGACCCGTTACACTCTCTACACCTTCTGGTTCCTGAGTTTAATTTCTGGACAGACACCAACAAACTGACGGACTGAGCGGAATTAAGGTCTCTGTTTCCATAGCTTTACTTACTATCAATGGACCTACAAGTTTGAAGTTTGAGACTAATTTTCTGTGGGATAGCTCTAATGTAAATGTGTGAAAACAATGATAAATGTGAATTTGTGTAGATGTGCAGCGGTCATTTTGCATTTTCGGCGCCATGTTGGGAAAGCTACCCTAATAGAATTGGCAACTACCTGTTTCGATCTCTATAGGTGTTACTCTAACTCCCTGGAAAGTTGCGTTTTGTGCGCTCAAGTGAGGACAATACCCCTCCTTTGGCTTATGGACTATATTTATTAATATTAACAGGTTAGCACTACTTGGTAATACGGTGAACCCAACAATGACGATGAACAAGAAGTTCCTCAGAGATCTATTGATTTCCAGAAAATTCTGGCCGCCTCGTTCGCCAAATTTGCCTCCACTGATTGGATTATTCTGTGGGGCTACGTAAAGGCCAAAGTATACCGCTACAATCCAAAGACCCTGCCTGCCATTTTCCAGAATATTTCAACCAACAAGCGTGCATTACATACCCAGTCAACACGTTGCACAAAAAGGTTAGAAACTTGTGTCGTCCTGTGAATTTGTGTCTTAAACAATATGCCGTACATTTGCAGCATTCATATCATTTATAGTAGATTTCATGTTCCCATTAAACAAAATTAATCAGAGCCAACATCCAACTATGACCTTTTCAAGTTAAGATTTCGGAGACTTTTAAATCGCACTGTACTTAACACCGCTAAATGAACATTTCCTGGTACAGAACTCAATACCTTGAAACTGAGGAGTAATTTCCAGAGGGCGAATCTCCAATTTACAGATCACTTATTCCTTGACCTGGAAACATTGCTATTCATTGTCTCAAATAACTAAACTTCTGGTAAAAATCGTTTCTCAAACACCTAAAATAAGAACGTTTGCTTCTTGTCATTTATACTTATTTACTGATATATTTCGCTTTATTTAATTCTCTTTTTATTCAGACTTTTAAAACCCAGCAGATACCGGCAACTAGAATCTCTATGGCTCTCAATTAGTGACATCTTGTGGAGAATTGGGGAACAAACAAAGTGCACTGTATGCCTTCCTCAAGAAACTTCATATCTCGAACAAAGCCAAGACTACTTCCAAGATGGTGTTACAGAAAAGGTTAGTTATTCTTTTTTAAACTTGTACGTATCAATTACTAAAATGTTACGATACAGAAAAATAATTTGTGCAAAATCACAAATCAAGCCTTCATGAAAATAAAACGAATTTATATACTTATTTATTCGATATCATAAAATAGTATTGCTTGTTTATGGACACATCAGAATTTTGCAACTCGTGAATTCGCGAAAAATTTTAAACAGTCAAGAAGTCACATGGAGTAGATAAAAGGTTGTTAACATTTTGTGAAAATATGCTATTTAAATCACGAAATACTCGCAAAATTTAGACACTTTGTTTTCATCCACGAATTCTGAGCTCTACTCAAGAAATTATACCATTTTTATTCATTCATTCACGAAAATAGTGGGTAAACAACCGGGAAAAAATATAGTTCATCATAAAAAATCTATCATCGGTCTCGTGTAGCACGGATAACTTTAGAATGTAATACACTGAATCATCTATAGATGGCAGCAAATTTGCAAACATGGTTTGCCCTCTAGCGAGACAAATACGAAGTACATGATCTTAAAGGTGTGATCTTATATTGATCTAAACAAATTTCCCAACCTGGGGTCCGCGACAAGCATGTATTTTCAGTGCAAGATAAAATGAAGGCCACAATTAAAAAAAAATTGGGTTCTCCGAATCGACAATAAAGAATACGATTCCTTTCCCACGCTGAAGGATTTCTGTCCACAAAATAAGGCTTCCAAATTAAGATTGTGAACAGTGTTTCTTTCAGAGGGGTGACCGGGGGGTATTATCCCTAGACTGAGCCAATCACCCAAATTAAAAAAATATTTTTTCTCTAAAAACAAGGGTTCATTCATTGTTCTACTAGAATTAAAGCCATTTCTCCTCTTTTACTCCCTCTAAAGCTTTAAAATGTCCCCAGAACACTTTTCCTAAAAGAAACACTGATTGCGAGAGCATGAAGGAGCATTTGGTTTCCTTGGATTAGCAATTGAGAGTTTACCTTTCGGTTTTCAACGAAGAAAACAATTGCATGGAAATCCCTTCTAAACAATGGAAATGAGCGTTATCAATTGAAGACCGGCTTATTGAGATATCCATCGATTCGTCCTTGAAGATGATATTACCCAGTTTGTATTTGCCGGACGTTTGTTTATACGCGCGGTCTTTGTATCCTCATGTTTGTCCTCATACTTTGTGTCCAGATATGAAAAAGTTTACGACCGCAAAACAACACCAGTCATCACATTGGAAAACTGTAAGTAAACAAAATCGTTAGGTTGTTTTATTATTATTATTATTATTATTATTATTATTATTATTATTATTATTACTACTACTACTACTACTACTACTATTAATTTGCGACTTGCAATATTGTTATCAAACTGTATTCAGTTGTTCTTTCATGTATTTAAATTGTACGGTTATTTTTAAATAAAAAAGCTACAGATAATGCAAACAGATGTATTGATCTATCGTATGTATAAATGTCTACCGTGGTTGTAGGAGCAGGTGTCTGCAAGGAAACTAGTAATAAATCAAGAGGTTCGCAGCATGCAAAAGGTTGGGAAACGCTGATCTAAACGAAGGGCAAAGACTGAGTTTAGTTTTAGTGTAAGTTAGGCTGAGGCCTAAACATCAATTTTCAAATGCACCAGCAGCAAACCATGGTCTAACCAAGGTGTACGTCTTTGCAATCGGGCGATAGTGTTCTTACGTTCAAAGAGCATTACAGTGTACACGTTAATAAAAAGACGTTCAATTATTTACTGAAAGACAAAAACAAATCTAGACATCATCGCAGTAAGGATCCCTTGCGTGCGCCATGTCGTAGCGTTGTTACGAAACACGCGTGTACTGTAAATACATGTTCGAAATCACTGCTTGCAAGCTCGCCCTGGGTGGCCTAGTGGTTCATTAAATCTTATTTCTAATCTTACTAGCGGTAAATGTGGCTTAAGCGATGATATGAAACATCGTATTACTACGTGCAATAATCCAATAATATGGAACTCTTACTGCACAATAATGGCACGTATTTTACGTACAAATATACGAAACATCACTCATGAACAATATATATACAATTCCCTCAATATGCAGCGTATCCTACAGCTAAAGCACGATTTATTTGTTGATTACCTATTACCACGCTTAAATTTTCTATTACCAACGTAAGTTCGAAATACCATCAGCATCCATGTATTGTCAACAACTTAAATATTTATTATTAACATACCCAATACAATACAGACGAAAATGCTTTGCCTTTTATGAACGAACTATTTACTAAAAATACTCACGCAAACTAATGTACAATTATATGCAATTCTGTCAACTATTATTTTATGGATGCAAATTAGTTATTGTAAACAATTCAATGTAACCAAACCTCTGTAATTTTTTACTACAATAAAGTAAGTAAATAATAAAAGATAAGTGTTTAAGACATCGGCTTGTTGAACGAAAGAGTTCGGGTTCGAACCCCGACGGGAGCAATATTTTTTTCATTTTTTTATTCGTTTTTTTTTCATTCAAAGTACATTTATATCTGTTAATATTTATTATTAATAATTGTTTTATTGCATTTTCGTAGATCATCTTAAATCAATGACCATAGGTTAGCGGAGGTTAGGTAAGGTAAGGCTCGGTTACTGTATCTTTACATTTTCCGTTTCGAAAATTCCGGGATCTTACTGCGGTGATAGCCATGTAAAAATAAATGAAAGAAATGAACGAAACTTTTTACAGCGTTATACGTGTTAATCTTTGTCTCGTAAAACAGTGACGTCCAAGTTCCATTGTTTGTTTTCATTTTTTGTTAAAAAAAAAGAAAGTTTTCTATTTTTGTTTAAGTAAATAGGGACAGATGTTTTTTGAATAGAGGTATTCAAATTTCTTAAGTAAAAATGTTAAAAAATGTTAGCATAAGGCTAAATTTCTTACGTAGTTAAAATTGATAAATAATTCTTTCGAATAATCCCATCCAGCATGTGCAGGGTAGTTAACTGCCGCTTACAACAATCCTTATCACTTGTAAATTGCAGACATGTGAACCTAGAGAAGTTCGAATGCGGGAGAGTTGCCAATCCGGAAGGAAGGAAATGCGGGAGCGTGCTGAGAAACTAAAGAAAAAAAAACACGCTAAAAAGTTACAACACAAACGTTAAATCACAGAACACAGACGTTAAACCTTCTAAACCACGGAATCTCTCACGGATTTTGCGTGAGAGTAGACATGTCTGAAATTGTTTTGCTCTTTCCGATAGGAAGATTATCGGTGGCATAATATTTCAGGTAAAAACTTATAAACAGCATTTCTGGACCGTTTTAGTAAATATAAACTTGGCCCCGTCACGACGCCGTTAACTGAAGAAAAAAAATATTTAAATAAAGGCAAAAGAATCTTTTACAAAATCATGTTGAGTTTTGGAAGTTAAAAATATATAACAAAAATTTGTAAATTCTGACTAAAAGTTTCACACTATGTTTTAAAGCTTGTGTTAACGACTATCGTTGATTGAATGGATTTAAGTTTCATTTGTGACTAAGAAAATAATCTCTCCACAGGGACTGCCCGGGAGGCACAATAATATTTTAATAACAATTGTTACATTATTTTCCTTAGTTCACAATGGTTCGTGATGTCCTCAAATCCTGCAACGTTAATTTAACTCATTTCTCGACGTCATAGAATGATGAAAATTTGCACAGCAACGTAAATCGAGTGACAATACAATATTTCATTGTTACTTTCATATATGTATATATTTTAAAAGCATAATTTATTATTTTTAATACGGACTTCTTTATCCTAAAATAAATACTAGCCTGCAACGATCTGTCGTTTGACTGGTTGCAGAATACCTTTGGGTCACAAAACATTAGCTTGAGAAAAAAGTATTGGAACATCGAAAAAAAGAAACGAAAAATAATAAAAGATACTTTTGAAAGACATACTTTTCTTAAACAATTCGTACTATAAAGTAAACAATAATTTTGTTTATGCATGACTAAAAAGAAAAGCATGTGGCTTTCAGAACATACAAGAATTTATAGAGTGACTGGACATACATGAGAGCGCGCCTCACGCTTCTACTTTTAGTCATGTATAAACAAAATTATTTTTTTACTTTTTAGTGTGAATTGTTTTTAAGAAAAGCATGTCTTCAAAAAGATTATTGTCGGGATTTTATCGTCTTTCAGATTTTGCGATCTGTAGTTGCTTTTCTACGTGAAACTGGGTTTTGATGGGAAAATATTTCTTGTGGGTTGAAGCATTATTATTAATATTGTTATTTTACATTATTTATTTATTTATTTTTGAAATCGAGAATCAAAACAGCCGGGAACGGAAGTGTCATTTCTGGGACGTATGATCTATCACCTTAATATATATGTAATGTGCGTGTACCTTAAGATATGTTTATGATTGGTGCATGCAGATTAAAGGGTATTTTTATTCTTACCCTACTAAACCATTCAATACTTCGACAATAAAATTCATGTTACAAAACCTGTCTATGCGACACTCCTTCAACCAAAAATATTGCTTAAAATAGAGTTACGAGGTACTACTTTGAGTGTGATTTACTAAGTCGCCACCGTTTTCGTCATTATTTATCAAGTTATGACGTCATTTGTAACGATGCCACCCTAATTTTGAGCGCTGATATCTCCGAAACTAGGCATGTTTCGAGATTAAGTTCTTTGGTGTTATTCACTAAAACCCTTCATACACTGAAGTGCCAACGGTTATGGAACAGCGGGAGGGAACTAGTTGACGGCGCAGTAACATCGCGGTAAACAGGTCAAACAGCGCGAAGCAGTTGCTGTGTGGTCAGTTAGACTTCTGTGAGTGCAGTGAAACGTCGTGTACCGTGGTGATGGCAACCCGACGGCAATTATAGGCGTTTCAGCGCGGGATTATATTTGGTGCTAGACAAGTGGGGCATGCGATTTCGGAAGTCATCCAGACTTTACTCGCTCCACAGTGTCAAGTGTGGACCGCGAGTACCGCACTGGAGTCATTACGACCCATCAAGGACAACGAATGCTGAATTATCACGACCGGCGACGTCTGGACAGACTCGTCCGCGCAAACAGACAGTTAACAGTGCGTGATCTGACTGCAGGAATCAATGCAGGATGTTCCAAGAACGTCTCTCAGATGTCAGTGCAGCGCAATTTGGTCTCCATGCTGTATCGCAGCCGACACGTGTGTCGCTACTAATCGCTGCCCATCGGCGACGTGACTCACATGGGCTGAGGAACACGCTGATTGGATCTTAAATGACTGACCGCGTCTAGTGTGGTTAGATGAGTCACGTTTCCAATTGGTACGCGCGGATGGTGTGGCGCAGACTCCATGAGACCATGGACCCAAGTTGTCAACAAAATACTGTGCAAGCTGGAGGTAGCTCCGTCATAGTGTGGGGCGTATTTACCTGGCATGGTTTGGGTCGTCTGGTCCGCTTGAACCAGACATTGACCGGTCAGCGCTATATTTAGCTGCTTAGTGACCATCTCCAGACGTTTATGGACTTAGTGTACCCTGCCAACAATAGGATTTTCCTAGGACAACAATGCACCATTTCACCGAGCCGCAATGGTGCGCGACTGGTTTGAGGAATATTCTGGCAAATTAAAACATATGATTTGACCCCCATAGATCGCCAAACGTGAACCCTATCGAGCACATATGGGATATCATTGTATGGGCTATTCGTGCCGAGGATGGACCTGCAACAACCATCGAATTGTGGACGGCAATTGGGAGTGCATGATTGCGCATCCTTCCAACGGACTACCAGCACCAGCGACTTGTCCTTCCCATGCCGAGTTGCTCCACTTCACCGTGTTCGAGAGGGCCTCATGCGCTATTAAGTAGGTATTCCATGACTTTTGGCACTTCAGCGCATATAAGGTTTATTCTGCGCTAGTTTTTTTTTTTTTTCACAAATTCCGAGACATTTCAGTTTTGTAAAATAACTTCATGTCATTTTAGCAAATATGCTATACCCTGAAGAAGGACAGTAAGGAATTAATGACCGCGTATATAACTTTTGTTCTGAGTGCGATCACACCCCTCGAGTCCTGCCATTTCCTCTTTTATGTTGGCGTTCCAACGAGACAGACATGGTTATAAATGCGTGTCTCCCGCGCCGTATGTTTGGGTGAAAATGTAACGCAATGAATCACTCAAACATACAAATATATACAGAAAATCAAGGCAATTTTCTGTGCGTATCAAGTCATGCAACAGGACGTCCCTAATTGTTTCCTGTTAATACACTCAAGCACTCTTTCCATTAACATGACGCTCCTTAAGAACTGCGAAGATAAATTGACCAGTGATGTAGCTATTTTATGTTTCTGGAGCAGCTAAAGATAAAATATTTCTTTGAATTAGGAGTTAACTAAGGTCTTGATGCTGTCGAACCATTGTATACAATTACAGTTTAAACCATCAGCGGAAACGCGAAAGAAATTAGAGGCTGGCATCTTTCATTCAGGTGGTCTGAATTTTTTTCTTATTGTGTATTGTAATGTTCCTCTCATCTTAAATTGTTGACAGTACTCAGGATCTAGAGCAAAAGAATCTCCACTCGTCCTTTCATAGTTTTGGATTTTAAAAATATATCTCCGGTATTAAAATTACTGGATTGAAAAATAGTTTATAATCGCAGATATATATATATTTGATATCGATTTTCTATTACTCTCTGATATCGTTATTTGCATATTACAAAATATCAATCGATGGATCGATATATCGAAAAATTATTATCTGAAGATTGAACTTTGATTCTGTTTCAAACATGACGACTCTAGTTCATATTTGAACTACGTTTCGTTTTTAAACTACAACTTTAATATCTCCTACTCTGTGTATTTCTTTTGAAACCTTGTCTTTTTCTTTCTCTTTTGCAGCTCCATTTGTTCGAATTCTCAAACTTAGAAGATCTACAAATATTTATTAAAAGATATATCTATTTGGTAAGTGTTGTTTCTTTATATTATATTGTATTGTTTCTTGTTGTATTCTTACTCTATCGTATTAAATCTCAGTTAATAGAGGATTTAAAAGCATATGGAATTTCTCTCTCTTTATCTCTCTCTCTCTTTCCCCCACCCTCTCTCTCTCTCTCTTTATATATATCTCTCTCTTTCCCCCACCCTCTCTCTCTCTTTATCTCTCTCTCTCTCTTTCCCCCACCCTCTCTCTCTCTCTCTGTCTGTCTCTGCCTCTGTGTTTGTGTAGGTGAAGCGCAACAAAATTGAGCACTTTTTAGTATATATCTTTTTATGATCAGTAATTGATTGAAACTTCAATATATCTTAACTCATGTGGACACTAAGGGATTAATCTTTATGCTATGGTAGTAAAAACATTTCAGTTGGTAGAACATTGGCTTACCATTATGGAAGTTCTGAGTTCGATACTAGAGGCCGACCATCCTGACAGGTTTTCCCAGAATTTCTCCTCCGTCACACCAGACAAATGCCAAGATGGTACTTTAAACATAAGTCCTGGTCGACTTCTTCCCACCTCCTTCCCTTTATCCTATCCTAGTCTGAGGCATAGATCTCTAAAGGTCATAAATAAATTCAATTATAAACGATTACCTCCCCAATAATCGAACTGGAAGTAGGCCTGTATTTATTTACACAAAAAGTTTCTTCTTAACCCAATAATTTTAAAATAAAATCGTATTTTTAAAGTTCAAAATGTTGATTAATAGTAGTCACTCAAATCGCCTTTAAGTGACTAATCGCAAATCCAAGATTAGCCAACTAGTTAATACAGTTACCCTTTGTGTGCATGATTTAAATCCGAAAAGGTTCAATTGAACGCAATGTTCGGAGTCCCATTTTAATAAAAAACTACAGCTCCCGATCGTAAAAACTCGTAAGTTCTTTTAGCACTTTAAAAACAATTGAAAAACATTCAAGGTTCCTGTCATTATTTTTTGGTCACCTCTGCTTTTTTACCTGGAATTCAACGACTTCGGAATAATGCTAGTGAGGTGATCAGGTTCGAGACCTGCTGCCGACTATCGTGACTGTGGTATTCCAAGGTGTCCTGTATTTTCCCCAAATTAACTTCCGCACTGAGATAAATGAGTTACATACATGAACGTAGGGGAGACTGGGCCAAGTTGTAACAGCGGGCGTGCTGCAACACTTCTAGTTCTCTGGCGCGCGCTTAAAGTGAGAGCATGCGCATAGTGATTCTGAATTGTTGTTGTGGACTGAGTGTTTAAATGTTGTTTGAAGATAATCACTTAGGTTTCAGAGGTTTTAGATGAAAAAAAAAATAGTTTTCTCACGCAGTTCGTTTTTTACATAATGTCTTTGCAAAATTCAATAAAGTGTGAACAATTTTCTTTTTTGTTTACAGCTTTGTATAATTTTTTTAAAATTTATTGCACCTTAAATTAAATTTTGTCCAATATTGTTATAAATATTAACAACATGTCTTTTTCGTTTTAGTTTCAACAAGATCCAGGACCGGGATCTCTCATCTTATTGTACAGCGCAGTTCTTACGAGAGGCATCGCACAGTAAGTAAAATCTCTTTCATTAAAATCCGAATTTACTTCCCCTGCGCTTCAACTTCACTTACGTAGACGGTAAATATTGTACTAAAAAATAAAATTAACAAAAAAACTAGCCGAAATAAGCGGAGGGAAATCAAAGTATAGACGTTTGCTTGTCTGCTTCGATTTGGATAGGTTAAATTTGTAACTTAACGAAGGCTTCTTGGAATTATCTCCTTAACCACGACCAATAACAAATATGACGTGTTTCGTGCGTAGAAATCATGAAACTATAAGCAAAGTTTCGGGAACAATATTAGTTTTGTCAGAATATTGTCAACCTTATTTGTTTAAAATCTTAAAGCATTACGTTAGAAAAGTCAGGTTAGATTATTATTGTACTTCTACGCGATCCACCATTATGCTGTTGGGGATTCGCTAGAAACACACACACACACAGAGAGAAATCCGGACTTACGCTTAGACGAGATGTAAAAAAATTGCGCGTTTATATGCAGACACCATTGGCTAATCTAGCATAAGAGGTCTACTTTTTTTTCTTTTTTTAGTCCTTGTCACACCCACTATTCGACACGGAATGTCATTAATTCTTCCGAGACAAAGACAAGAAACACATCTAGTTAACAAAAAGTTTTCACAAGACGTGCTGTGAATGTTCCTGTCTAAAATTTATGCAAGAGAAGATTGTGTCAACAGCCTGTTTCCTACTCATGAAAAACGACCTCCTTATGACATTAAGTTTATCTCTGTCGTTAGTTAATTCTGTGGAACGTTCGATAAGCTCAAAAAGCTTTTGTTTTGTGTGAAAATAGTTCATAGACACGCGAAACTACCAGGCGAATGATCAATTTTTCTTCGGGAAAACTTACACAAGAGATTGAAGAAAGCATGTTATAAATATTTGGATCTTTATACTGTGAAACTTTTCAGACATTTTGTTGAAAAAGTCAGAAAATTGACTGCATAGAACGCTACCAACAAAAATAAGAGCTATTTCAGTTTTGGAAAATATTCTGACAAGGCATACTTGTGAAGTTTTATACTAGGGGAGATCGGGGTTATTATATGACCCCTCCTCCTATATATTTCTCGTTTCTGGAGAGATGTCACTGAAACAATATGATTCGATTTGCAAAACTTCTATCTCTTTAATGTTATGATTGTTTTCGGGATTATCTTTATAAGTAAAAGATGATTTTTTTAAAAGAAAAACACAGGTTCTTGTCCAATTAAAAGCTTCATTTCTAATTCAATAACATTTTTTATATACTCTGTTCTGAACAGCCAGAACGTGTCGACGAAAAACAGAAAACCTAAGGCGAATCGCAAGTGAGTTGTTCTATTGCATGAAAACAGAAAACTATATATGGTTAAATGACTTATGAGAACATTATCTGCTTTGCTTGGGAAGTTTTGGTGTAACGACCACATCCCCTAGATCAGGCATGTCAAACTCAATTTGCGCATAGGGCCAACTCAGTCCAGTAAATTATAGTCCAAGGGCCGCACTTCAAAATAGAAAGATTCATTAGATTTTGATAAAACAAAATTTAATTATTTATTAATTAGGTATGATTTCAACATAATAACCTGTCCTAAAGTAACATTTGTTACAGTTTTTAAAAGACAAATTAGTGTAAGTGGCAAACTTTTTCACAATATGGAAAAAGAGATTACACAAGAAATTATCTTAGAAACCATCAAAACATTCAATTTATAACATCAAAATTACAGGTGCCAAACTTAAAATTTCCTCATAAACTGTTAGTTTTGAAAACAATAAAATCAACTGTGTTGTTCCATTGTAATATCATCATTTATTTCAGTGTTTGTATTGTTTATGAGTAATTTAAATTATCAGTTAACCAACTATTAAGTGTTATGTTTTATTCAGTTTACTATTAATTTAATATTTTAAGTTTTTCGTGGAAATATTCAAATAGTGATGAAAAAATTACATATACAATAAAAGTTGCTAAATAACCAAATGATTATTTATTAAACTACTTACATTACTGTTTCTCCGTGAGAATTGGCATCTTTTCCGGGAAACAAGATTTTCAATGTCAGCTACTTGATTCTGTGAAGATGCTATTCTTAAGATGGAAGGCAAATGTCCTGTTGTGAGTCTTGATCTGTGACGAGTTTTGTTTATTTTCATGAGTGAAAATGGCTGTTCACAGAGGTAGGTGCAGTCAAACATGGCTAGTATTCTTCCAACAAACTGGCGCAATTCAGGGTACTAGCTTGGCAAGCAAGAAAAAACCGAGGGATTCCAATTTCATGATATTTATCTTTCAATAGAGAATCACTCTGAATTTCAATCAGTTCCATTTGGATGTTGCTATCTACCTTCTGAATATCAAAGGAGAATGGAACAGTAAATATACAGAAATTGTTCTCACATGATCTGACATGTGAGTAAATATACAGAGTCTTCAAACCTGTCTTCAAAGTCATTAATTAATTCTTTTATGTGGGAAACATAAGGTGTAAAATCAGAATCGCTGTGGGATCAGAATCTGGCAGGAAGAAACATGAATTAAGCTGCCATTTTTCAGCTGCCCTTCCCAAACCCTGAGCTTTAATTTAAAAGTCTTAATATTGTCATACAATGAAACTACAACCTGACTTTTCCCTTGTAGCGTTAAATTTAAATCATTTAAATGCCGTGTAATGTCCATCAAAAAGGCCAAATCCTGGAGCCAATTATCGTCACAAAGTTGTCGGGAGATTTTCTACGTATTTTCTGCTACATTTTTAGGAAAGTATATAAATTAAATCTGAATGTTTCAGGGCCACACTTCGAGGATGTGGGGGGCCGCATGTTTGACACGGCTGCTCTAGATTTTGCACCATCACACTGTCACTTATTCCATTTTTTGGAGCAACCATCTCCGTGGACAATAATTCCGACCCCTTGATGATACGCAAACCGCATTAGGTGGATTCTACTTTTCCCGTTCCAAGGACTTCTAATAGCCTTTCATCATGTTGACAAGATGGTCCTCCATGGTAACGGTGACAATTTTTGATGGGGCAGGTATCATTTTCATCACGGTTTGATCAACCATTTTCAATTCTCGAGTCTAGTTCCTGCAGATCTTTTGTTGCTATTTCATACCGTTAGCCTAAACCCTCCTTGTATCGATGGACATTCGACCCTCCATAATCACAGCGTCTGGGAAGTAGAGTGAGACGCCTACTGTGGATATCATGCCTTATGCCATCATCTCGTGCAACTGAGAAAAATCGGTTAAGTGACTTATTAACTTTCTGAGGTTGAATTTTTGTATGGCCTTTAGGCAACTTTGGCTCAGGCACATGATTTGATGTTTCATACTCCGTAAGAATATCTAGCTCAGTGTTGACAAATGGTGAGTGGCATTCAAATTCTCATTATATGTTTGTGGTGTTACTTCAGCAGAGAGAACGATGGTTACTATGTTAACAGAGGGGAAGTGACGTAAACAGTCCATAGTCACGTGAGCAGAATTCATAGAGCGAATCCTCTTATAAAATCATCCATGGAGTGACATCTGTTAGCGTTGTACTGAAGTATGTAAAGGATAAAGGACAGTGCCAAAGTGCTTGCCGGTAGCTCTCGGCTTAGGCCAATGGTAGAGCGTTGGGTCGCAGACCGGGGACACAGGGTTCGATTCCCGTCGAGGTAAAATTTTTATCTCCTTTTAGGTCCTTTGATAGAAAAGTTATAACAAGAGGAATCTTCTATTCCCCCTCATGGTGTCTGTCTGTGTCTAGAAACTAAATCTCAGGAACTACAGTGTGTAGAGAGAGATGCTTGAGGTGTCGTTCGAAAGGTCTTGATTAAATTGGTTCAGGGCCACCAGAACCGTCTTCATTGGTGCTTTGGTTCAGTGTTGCCAGCCCATTTTCTAAAAGAAAAGAATAGTTCAAATTGCTTCCATTCAGTTTGACCTATCTGCGCCAAACTTGGCATAAATATTATTCGACACAATACATAAATTCTTAGATGGCCTACGTCACCAAGCAACCCACTTATCAATGGTGCCAGCCGCTTTGCTATGAAATTATTATTATTATTGATTGCTTCCTTTATTTTAGTTATAGGAGCACCAAACTTGGGATAAACATTAGGGTGGGCCGATTTTTCAAATATTGAGGTTCGAGTTGTCATCAAAAGTTGTGCATTGGTACCAAATAAAGCCATGCCAAATATGGCCGTCAAATATTTAACCGGGCCTCTGGACCCCTAAAGAGCCCGATTGCTTTTTGCAAACAAGTAATAAAAATATGATACCAGTTTCCACTTTGGGGTTCGAGTAGTTAGGAAAAGTTGTGCATTGGTGCGAAATCAAGACATGACAAATATGGCCAGTTTTTGGCCGTCAAACGTTTCTGACCGTTTTCAAACTGAAATTTTCGAGGGTTCCGGGGTCCGGCTAGATATTTTTTGATCCGGCTGTGTTTCGGGCGAACAAACATAACATAACATTATACAACTTTTGCACGCTACTCAAACTCAAATTTCTAAAGAAAAAAAAACGTCCGTTTAACCCCCCCAACCGTAAAAAATTGTTAGAAAGTTAGTTTGAGTAGCATGCAGAAGTTATAGAATGTTTGTTCACCGAAACAGCCAGATAAAAAAATATCTAGCCGGGCCCCGGAACCCGCGAAGATTTTAGTTTAAAAACTGGCAAAACGTTTGACGGTTCGCATCAATGCACAACTTTTCATAACTACTCGAACCCCAAAATGGGGAAACTGGTATCATATTTTTATTACTTGTTTTGCAAAAGACAATTGGGCCCTTTAGGGATCCAGGGACCCGGTTAAATATTGTTTTAGGACGGCCATATTTGGCATGACTTTATTTGGTACTAATGCACAACTTTTGATGACAACTCGAACCCCAATATCTGAAATAAAAAAAATCGGCCCACCCTAATAAACATTGTTTGGCACACAAGGAACATAATGCAGATGTTCCAGCTCTCCTGGAACCCCGTTATCAGTATTGCCAGCTCATACTAAATATATATATATATAATGAACCATAAAGCTCAGAAACGTAATTTTAAAGTAGTCAATATGCACGTGCAAGTACAAAGGGAAGTTGTCGAGATGGCCAGGGGTGCTTGCCTCCCGTATACATACATGGAAATTTGCTGATAGTTGATAATAAGCGTTTCTCTTACGGGAAAGACGAATTATAGCGAACAATTGTGTTTGTATATGCAGAGGTAAGTTTCTTCAGGAATGGGGGGCCCGGGGAACTTGCCCCCGCCCCAACTACTTACATCTAAATTCTCTAATAGTTGAAATTAAGCGTTTCTCTATGGGGAAAGGCGAAATACAATAGCGAACAGTGATGTGTATAAGCAGAGGTATTTGATAAAAATTAGTGCTTGCGTGACTAAAATGCTATCAAGGGACCGGAGCCTTTGCGATTGTTAATACAATCACACCTCTAACTTGTTTTCAAATAACTTTACTTCTTGTTGTTTGCACTTATAAATATTTGTTTCCTTTTGCATTTTTAAAAAAAATTACGCACTTCACGGAAATATATTAGAAAAGTTAGGTTATAGTTTTTTTTTGTTATTGTACATATCTTTTAAAACGTTTGTACGAACTTTATGGAAATAGGTTGAAAAAGTCAAATTAGATGTTTTTTTTTGCTCATAAAAGGCGACGGAAACACCAGAAATAAAGTAGCATAGAGCAGTCCAGTTGAAATACAAATCATTGGATTTTCCTGACGGTATTAGCTCGTAAATTAGATTCCTCTCTGCCGTGTCAATGTCAATCCATAATCAAACGCGTCACGTAACATTTTGATATCAATCCTTGAATCTGAGGTTTGTGAGAAAATATTAGGGTAATTCACATGTATTTAAAATATATCTTCTACGAACCTGATTTTCCTGTCTTTTAACAACTACGCAAAACGTAATAAAGGTAGCGATTTTACTCATGAGGTTTACTTTTTGCACGAAAAGTATAGTTTTGTTTATTAAATAAAATTATTTTTAAAACCAAACTGATCGTATTTTCTTCCAGTATTTAACTTCACACAATTACCAATAGACTTGTAAAATTTCTTATCGTGATTTACGTAAAGTACAAACTTGTAAACTTAGAAAACTTTCCGTAGAGTGACATAAATTATTTATTGATTCCAGACCGTTTTTTATTCAGCCTTTTTCTGTTACTACACGAAGAATATTAATTTATAACACACACAAGGACCCCTACCAAGCTCCAACAATAGTCCTCTTGTTAGAAGAACATCAATTCTTTACGAATAAGTTTGTTCTCTATTGACCATAGTTGATGTAGTCTTTTCGTTGCATTTCATTCGAAAATAAATAATCATCTTAGATTCTGTCCTTATTGAATTTTTGGGAACTTTTTTTTTCGAAACGAATAATTCAAATGTATAGACTACATTTCTTTCAATATTCTAGTTCTGGAAAAAAAAAATAACAATTGTCTATTGAATTGAAAATCAGGGACAATTTGTGCGAACAGCAGGGAGACAGGACATCAGCTGTTCTTTTGTATGTTGCTTTGTAGTTGCGAATAGACTTCCCTGTACTATGATTAAGTTTTCCTGCTATTACTGCACTCTTCCCTTTGCAATGATTTATACAAGTATTCTACCCAAGCTTTGAGAACCAAAAGCTATTTAAATTTGAAGCGTACAGTAAAAGAAGGGGGAAGGTGCACTTTAAAAAAGAAATGACTTTGCACTCGCAACAACTTCTGAACGACACAATAACAGCTAATTCAAAAGCTAAAAAAATCACCAAGTTATAGAGGTTTTAAGAATACAAAATACGTTGGAGTAAACTGGAGGGTTGAACTTTAAAATGCCTCTTACGAGAATTAACCTTTCATACATCTGGCCCCTTCTTTCCCTGTACGCTTCAATTGGAAAAGGTATATAACATAAAAATATTTTCTATGGTAAATATAGAATATGCTACCATGTTTAATAATAAGTTCATTGCATTGAGAATAGTGCATGTTTATTCTCCACTTTAACATGAAGAAAACAAAGGAATGTTGTAACCAAGGATATTAGAAGAAGAGGATAGGCGCGTGACTCAAAAACGTGAAGCCTGACGTCACAATTTGCTCCACCATTTTGGTCACCCAAGTTTGTAATTCCGGTCGGCTTAAACTTAGCCACTACCAAATAACATCCTTGGCTGTAACATCTGGAAGTGAGTGAACATTTTAGAATTTTAAAAACGTTGCTCATAACCATGGTCTTAAAATAGAATGGAAAGAACGATTTTTAAAAAAATCTTCTATCTCTCTCTCTCTCTTTACAGTTTCATCATGGATTTAGATACGGGAGACGGATCTACTTCTAGCGACCCGAAATTGAAGCTAGAACAAGCCATGAGTACCTGGCAGGTGTAATTGATTTTAAAAAAAACCAACTGATCATCACGTTCCATACAATACCATATTTAAAAATACTCCACTCTTCCTTCTCTCTTCCTTAGCTGGATCTTCCTCCATTCTTTGCTTCCACACGCCAAGGCATAGGCCAGCCAATAAGACGCAAGTTAATTCCAATCATCCAGGCAAGATTAATCGAAAACCGGCATCAAGTTGACCCAGCATGAATGTATTGGGCCACTCAATCCGTCTGCTGTATTTAAATCCATGCTCATGTCTGAGTTCCTTTTAATAAAAGGTTTTATATTTAACGGCACGAAGTCCAACATCCTTAACAGATCAAGTTACTCTTTTCTTAGATATTGACTTTCCATTGGGCCATTTTTCTTACGACGTTGTAGGATTTTAAACAGTTTGTATAGCAACATTAACTTGCTGGCTGTTCCTTATCTTTTTTTTTTTCACTAACTGAAACTTTGTTTCTAAAACTTTAAAAGGGATATTTGTATTATTCAATTCCATCAGTTTCGCCATCTTGATTTTTGTTTACACCTCTTTTACGTGAAAAGAAAACTCTCTTCGAGGAAGTTACAACTTTCGTTGCTTTATTGTTTAAACAGACGTAGATACACTACAGCATTAGAAGTTGTAGAAGTGAATTTTATATGGCAGCAGCACTTGTAATTAACAAAATTGTGAAATACACTCCTTTTAGACTCTACTCTGTCAATTAAATACAAGATACAGGAAGCTGTTGCAGTAACAGTTCTCTGAATGTGAATTTAAAACTTCCAAAAATACATTCTCATTATATGGAGTTGTAAATATATATAAACATAATAAGCCTTCGTGTTTTTTTGTTTTTTTAATGCAACAGTTTGTAATGATGCTAAAGTCTCTTTAAGTAAATATTATTCTTATAAAGTTAATTAAGACGAAATACAAAATAAATTATAACATAGATAATGTAAGATTACAAATATATTTTGGTACATGGGAGGTATTCCGGGTTTACTAGTTCTCAGTGTTGCCAACTTTTTAAAATCATTTTTTTTATTTTAAATTTCTGCCCATGCCGTATCTGCCCTAAACTTAGCTTAACATGATTCAACACAATAGGAGAAAGTTTTGGGTATCCCCGACCTCAAGTACCGCAAATGTAAGTGTTACCAACCTAGTTCAAAATTCAATTTTTGCAGAAATACCTTTATTAATACAAATCTACACGTGTACATTGATTTACACTAAATTTTACGTGCATATGCTTAAGATACTGGGACAGATCATAAGGCACTCCAGGTCAGTGTTGCCAACCAATTAAAAATGTATATTTCATATTTGTTACCGTTGGGCGTATCCGCATCGATTTACATCAAATTGACGTATATGTGCATTAGGTACTGGAACAATTCATGTGGGTACTTCCGGCCCCGCAGTTGTCAATGTTGCCAACTATTTTAAAATCCAATTGTTTGCTTATAGTTGAACATATCAGCACCAAATTTGGTATTCGCTTCAGGTCCTACAGTTGACAATGTTGACAATTAATTTTAAAAATTAAATTACTTAAATACAGTTCGACATTTTCGACACAATCGAAACATACTGTGGTTGTTCCCTGTACTCAATCACCCAGTTGTCAGCGTTGCCACCCTATTTTAAAATTCAGTTTTTCAAATTTCCCTCATACTGCTATGGCCGATAGGTATTACTATACTTTCAAAAAAGGAAAAAATGCGATTGGAACAGCGGAACGTGGCTACGTTTGAAATAATACTTCTCAGAGCTCTGTTGCAACCGACTTATTAGAAAAAAGATACATGTAGTTGTTTGGATACAAGAGTAATTATTATGGATTGATACAACTCTTTTTAACAAAATATTTTTTTACACCGTCTGTATCAGTTTATATTTTCACAGTATGGGTCGAAGCTTGGAACCCGGAGAATTTGGGAGCAACACCCTCAACTTTTTAGTGAAACACAATGTATTAGTGAAAGCGAACATACATCTCTGTATTTGAATACAAGCAGGTTATATCCCGGAAGTTTGAGCTCCAGATAATTGATTTTTGCGGACGGTAATTATGATCAAAAGCAGATATATTACTTCAGTAATACCGTAATTAGAAATAAACGTACTGTAAAAAGGATGGGAAAATATCGTCATCTTGGAAACAGAAGGTACTATGTCCACTTTTAGGTAAAATGGAGTTAACGCTGCAGACAAAGACCTAGTACTGAAAGGCATCAACCCCAAAATCTTACCTCACCAAACGACCTCCAATTAGTTACAAATGCTAGATATGTAAGGAATTTATACAGGTTTTAAATGGAACTTCAAACTTTAAACTGTTTTTTTTTTTTTTTTTCAATAAGTAGCTGAAGTGGACATAGTATCTTCTGGTTCCAAGGTGGCGATATTTCGGTAAGAATTTATAGTTTTTTCTGTTCATCAGATTACATCAAATAACTTCAGTCCATATGTCCGTAGCTAGTACCCTATGTTTATCAAGGTAAAGATACAGGAAGCATAGCAATGTGGCAGTGAATATATAAATAATCGAATCATTTGCCTCGTAAGGCTGCAGGAAAACAAAGTAATAGTAAATTGGGATGAATATCTGAGGATTTAAACTCCAATCCCGCTAACTACATTGACTATCTCCATCGTAAAGTAATAAATACTTGTTGTCTAAAAAAAAAACCATGTTGACAAAAAAACGAGAAAAAGAACTATGTTTTTATTGAAAAAACTTCACAAAAAATCTTTTTACGACACTTGATCTAATTATATATTTTTATTTAATTAAAAAAATGAATTTTATAGTGACATTGATGTAAAAACATACCGTACTAGAAGAACTATACGAAAAAGAAGACATCATATAAAAATGACATGTACAAAAGAACTATGTTTAAAATTAATTTTGAAATAAGAATCTTTTTTTTTTCTTTGTAGTTTATACAAATATTTCTTGAAGCTTATTCTATTATGGTAATCGATGTTGGTGTTTTGCACCAAACTAAGCCTATTTCTCCGAAGAAGACAACTTATTTATAAGCACTTCGTTCTTTTCTATTTCTTTATACATCACTGGACTGCAAGATTGCTAACATTCAGAACATTTAGATCACTTAAATATTATTTCGGCACGACACTGGAACACAAGCCTAAAATTCGGTACTGTCCCGAAAAATCTGGGACGTATGGTCACCATAAGTATAGGTAACCATATTGTTATGCTTTCTCGGTTTTTTTTTTCTAGAACAGAAAAAAACAACTAGTAAATGGTTAGGCTGGTTTATCATGCGCGCGGTAGCCGTGTGCTTTGCTTGCGATTTAGCTGCGTAGCCAATTGAAACACGAGTTTAAGTATCTCTATTGGCTACTCATAGGAAGCACAGCACGTGTACAATGAAAGCCGGTATTAGTCTCGACAGGTCAGGATTCGATGACAAGTGTTTGTATTTGCTGTGATTGAAACATTCGTTGTTCGATAAGGTGAGAAATATTCCCCTCATAAAGACACTATTGTGAAAACTGCAAATGACCTCCGTGTAACGAAATTGATGACAAATGACGCCACGAAGTAGCGACACTTTCATTAATTTGGTGTCAAGAAAACTGTCACCACCTATTTTGTAACTGTTCCGGAACTTACAACTCACTTTCTTGAGTCCCTTTTCAAGATAGTTCGGTTCTTCTTTTTTCTTTTCTTTTTTCATTCATTTATTTCCTTCATCTTTCCATAGTTGAATTTTGTCCTATTTGGTATTGGGTACTATTAACCTCTCTTCGTATGAAAGGAAAGGTAGAACATAATTTAATAAAGTTTTGACACCTCTCCCTGCAAGAGTTCTCAACTAATAGCCAACAGCCAATGGAATACGACCAAACTTACCATATTTATCTCTGTCTGTCATTAGTTAATTGTGATGGGGAACGTTCGATAAACTGAAGAGCCTTTTATTCTTTGCATGAATAGACAAACAACAGACACGCCAAAGTACCAAGAAACTATTTTTTTTTTGTTAATATACAAAGAAAATGATTTTATTTAAAAATGAACTAAAACCCTGAACTCTAATTTATCACACTGGAGTGCTCGATTGCACTAACAATCAAGTTCGTATCTGAAGACATAAGAGGAAACAGTTAACCTCGTTTGTCCATTTCCAGTTGAATCTGAAATGAACCAAATTTTTTAGTTCTAACTTAGATTTTGTTTGTCGTTGTCTCGCCTGTTTATTTATTTGTCTCAATTCCTACAATAACGTGAATATTGTTTAGAGTATTCTACCTTAAGTTCCAAGATTAAAAGGTGCTTGATTATCTTCTGCGATCATCTTTACATTAATTGTATTTTCATGAGATACATCAAATCCATTTAAAGCAATTTCACTCGTTTATCCAATTCTATTTCTGATACTTTACAGAACCTATTCTGTAAATCTTTCCATTCTTTGCGACGTGATATGAGCTTTTCAATGTAAGATTTGTTTGGTTCAATTATGTTTCTTCTTTTTCTAAAAAGACTTCAACTTCTTTTATAATTAAAGTCGCATTTCATTCACGGATAACTTGACTAAGTGAAAGGAAAAAGGAACGCTGAGTTCATGCCGTTTGGAAGGTATTTATGCTCGTACTCTTTGATTAATGTTTCCGATGAGACTGAATTCGTACTTTTCCGTAAACTGCGCTACTGCTTTGAGGTGGAATTTGTTGAAGATGTCCTTCAATCACAGTGACTTCCTACTTTATTCACTCCAAGGCTCCCGATGAACTGACTAAGTGGTGTTGAGCTTATCTTGGTGTTTGACACAACCTCTATATGACATAGACCAGATGACTCGAGAACCATCGCAGTAAATGCGATGAAAACATGTTTAACAAAGACAGTAATATACATTTATTATGAACAATACATACAACATAAACAAACAACATAAATACATATAAATTGATGTAAACAATGTTTATGTAAGCATACCAAAACTCTTAAAATCTTAAACTTTACGGCCTTTGGTGGTGGTGGTGGGGGGGGTCACTTTAATATTGCTTGAATGAGCTGAAATTTCACAACACAGTTTCACAAGGATTCGAACAAATTTGAAGGTTGGGACATGAGAAATATTTCACTTCACAAAATCACATTTAGTTAAGGACCACCCTAATGTGTAGTCCTTGTATGGCTAGCTAAAGAATTAAAACATAAATAAAAAGAGCGTGGCGCACAGCGACAGTAAACTTGAAAACTTACACGTTTAATGGTAAGTCTACATTAGGCCTTGTTGATCAACATGTTTGTGCGCGCGAGGATTATCTAAAGACCGTGATAATTTATAAACGTCACGCAAAAAATTGTACAAAGTAAGTACTTTTCCTTCTGTTGTTTCTTCATGTGAGAGATTTTGCCTTGAGAAATATATACTGATGCTGCGCATGTTAATCAACTTTCTACCTTACTTCCACATATTCATCAACACGTGTATAAGCGGAGTGAAAATTGAAGATTGTCACGGTCTTTAGATAATCCTCGCGCACACAAACATGTTGATCAACAAGACCTAATGTAGACTTACCATAATGGTGAATTTATGCAACACTAGGCCACGCACATGTTCATGAGGACTGTCTCAAGACGACAGAGAAATCTTACGTCGTTTGTTAGCGATTTCGAAGTTCGAAGACAAAAAAGAAGATTGTCGTGGTCGTGAGAGAGTCCTCGTGTGCACGCAGAGAAAAGTGGAGGCTAATTAACGTTTTCAATTTCTGTTTTCATCTAAGTATTCGTAATGGTTATTTTGACCATCTATAGTGTTTCCGTTTATATTCACAAATTTTCTGGTTTATAATATTAATACTTAAGGAAATTGAAAGAATAAGAGAAAATACGTAGCAAATTATGAACGAGCGTAGATTGTCAGTTTTTCTTTTTCCTTATCTATCGTAGCGTAAATGAATAAAACATATACGGGTCAACTCCAAGTTAAAAATTGTCTCATCTATAGCTGCGTCAGATTGGCAGTGGGAAGGTAGAACTCATCTCACGGGAGTTATGACAAGCTTTATGTTGACTGAATTTTGCTGTTATCTCCTACGATGTTCTTGCTTCACACACAATAAAAGAGTATTAGAAATAAATTAGTTCGTTTTGTAATAAAAGACACAACTTTTACCCTCAATCACAAAATGGCATTAATGTCTACGACTGAATTTCTAAACTAAAACTAAATAGCAATAAAAGCAAAGTGTGTATTCGGTGAACAGAGTCCACCATAGTTTATTCGAGCTCAATTAGTTTCCTTTTTCTTTCCAGAACATTTAAAAATATTATAGAATATCTAGCACGCTTTCAGAGGCAAAATTTAGCGCTCTATTTCCCCCAAATGGCTCTTTTTAAATTTCACTTTGTCCGACTGTCTGTGACGTAATCTAGCGCCTCAACCAATTATGTAGAGAGAAACTTATTTCAGATTTGATTTAGGAGACCTCGATTTATTTGACCTTTTGTAAACGAGGTGACCCTACATCCAACAAATCATTTTCCATTAAAGTAGCTTTCTCCACTTAAATAATTCATGCGTTTCACTCGCATCGCAGTGTCATCGAATCCACTAAGACCGCCTTTTCATGTACACGCTAGCGGGATGTTTCGCTTGGAATTTCGTCTAACAGCCAAATGGATAACTGCGTCGCGTATTTCTGTTTGTACCAGATCAAATCAAAAGCGCAGCACGTGACTAGCAGATACATGAAAAGGCGATCTTATTTTATTATAAACTGGCCGGCCTTTCATGTACGCGCTAGTCACGCGCCTTGCTTTCGATTAGAGTAGCCAATTGAAACCCGTGTTTTAGTATTTGTAGTGACTAGTTATGTAGAAATCGGAAGCAAAATTTGTGGTTAGGGCGTACATGAAAAGTCAGCCTTATTTGTACTAGTCTTATATTAACATAGGTCTTATATTGCTGTTTGTTTTCTATTTCTTGCTTCTGCAGAATCAAAACCGACCTGGATGATGATAAAGCTTTTTTGGCGTCTCCGGCGGAAGAAGGTTCACATTGTCTGGCAACTCTGGCTCTTACAGGGAGGGCGACACCTTATCTTCACAACGGCGTTATCTACGTGGGCGACGAGGACACTTACGTAAGTAAATGCAGGTATATATAACATACCTGATTCCTTATACATTTCATTTATTAGGTAGTTACATAAATCTCATAATACAAGTCGTACTGTTGTCCAGTGTGGCGGAAGATTTTATTCCAAAGAGAAGGCGAATCTAAGGTTCATACAAAAGTTGAAGAAAATAATAAGGTCACCACCGCACCAATTAATATTTGGTAGGTATTAATTTTGTTCTTGTTGGTTACAGTAAAAGCAAAATTACGATCATATTTTTTCTTGGATTTCTAGTGTTACATTCTGCTAACTACATCTGATCCAACCTAAGCTATAGAAAGTGCATTATCATGTAACCTACACATTAAATTTAGAATATCGGTTTTCCGCTCTAATTGAGCGGAACATTTCAGCTTACAAAAGCGGAAAAAGGGGCCACATTTTTAGAGGGGATTTTCGTCGGGGAAAAGATTAGAAATTTCCGCTCGGAAAAAAGATAGGATTTATGGTAGCTCCTTGGGATCGGAATGTAATCTTTTTAGCTAAATTTCGATCTATTGAAATAAAATGTCCATCTTTTGAACACGAAAACGACGCACTAAAATATTGAAAATGTAAAAAGAAGCAAAAGGGAGCATTTATCCATAAGTAGTATGAAAGAAAAATAATGTTCTTAAATCTTATGAATAAAGAAGGGAAAAACACTTGACTTAGGCGACATTTGAATCTAGTTCCTCCTGTCCAGTGATCCAACGCTTTATATCGTAGACTAGCCGAGCAACTGCGAGAAAACTCCTTCGAAAGGATCTATTTCGTCCCGTCAGGCACTTGAGAACAAATTTCAAATATGTTTATTGTAGAATCTGGCCTTCTGACGTCTTCTGGTATATTGTTATCATTGAGAAAAGTTACCAGTCCTTCTGTTGTCATTTTTAACTAAACCGAATTAACTTCACAGTATAGGGCTTAAACGCTTCGCGTTACGTATTGTGGATATTTGTAATTAATCATAGAAAAATATGCAACACGCATGTTTCATTATACAACGTATCGCTTATAACTTTCACCCTTCTCCAGGGTGTACAAGTATATCGAACTTTTACTTCATTTATTCGATTAAAAGAATAGGAACCAGAAGGCTTTTCATTCCTTTTGTAGCGAAAGCATTTCATTTTGAAAATACAGTGGAACCTCAATAATTTGAATCTGAAGAGGAAAACACAAAATTCGAGTTATCGAATATTTCGATTTATCGAGGTTCGAGTTATCGAGGTTCGAGTTATCGAGAAACATAATACGAGATATAAAGAATCGGAACTGACTATTGGTATACTTCTATCATAGATATATTATTATTATTATGCTTCTATAGTTAGGTCCTGCATTTTCACGTCGACATCGTATGAAACATTACAATGCAACAGACATTCGCTGGGACAGTATTGACAGTGATGTGAGCAGTTTGCACCTCATGCTCCTTCTAAACATTGGTGTAGCGTCCTACGAAAATGAGTCCGCGAATTGTCTAAAAAGCTGTCCATCCATTGTCGTCAACGAAGAGGCTCGTCTTAGATCCTTCAACTCCCTAAACTTCGACTTACAAAAGTTTATCCGATATTAATCCCGGCCAGGACGCAGGAGTCCTTTCTTTAGTACTCCCATGCCTGTGCTCTGAGGTTCACTCTCTCTCCTATGTAATTAAGTAACAGTGTCCTTGTTATTCCTGATCACCTTTGGAGGTAAAGGCGATCGAGCGTGAGACAGACCACCCCATCTAATTTCGTGTTGTAGGTTGAGAATAAGGCTATTTCCAAATCCACAACGCAACGTTCACCGCGCATGCGCTTCACACAGGGAATAGCCTACCTTTACGTTACCTTTTCAGTTTTTAGGTGTTTAAATAAACAAGTTTATTTAAATTTGCTTTATGGTTATTCTTCTTTTCACCATAGGCGTTACCGAAATTTGGTGTTCTTCTCAGAAGTGAAATTGGTTTGTTACTCTGGGACGAAATTATGGAAAAATCAGAGCTCACAAGACCTGGCTCAAGATTGAAAACTCCATCACTTCCTGTATGGGTGTCATGTTGTCGTGGACATTATGGTGTTCTCTTCAATACCAACAGAGATTTGTTACGAGATTATCATGCAGAACACAGGTAAGTTTGCGAAAATATGAAATTGTCCTTAGAAAATGTAAAGATTTCGTTTTAGATGTGTTCGTTCTGCAATTTCTGAACCTTTGTTTATTTAGTGGATCGTTTATCTTCCAATTCCGTAGATCTAGAAGTAGATGTACTTAAAAGAATCAAGCTAGATTTTTTAGATTAGCTGGGTTTGTAGAAAGTATTTCTTAATTACAACAGTTAAATCTAGAAAAAATAATAACAAAAAGAATGCTTAAAAACTATAACGTAGGAAAGGAAAATGTATTTTTACCTTGAAGAACACAAATGCTACAAAGAATGTTTCAGCAATAAAACTAATTTAGTTGGTAATTGGCATTCGAAGTATCAAGATTTACCTTGATAAAAACTGAACGATGATCACCAATGTGAAAACATTGGTGGAGGAGGTTCTTAAGGTCCGAGATTGGCGAAAATATGTTTGATTTACATGGAAACCAGTTGAAGAAAAACATATTTTCATGCATTACATAAGAACGTCTGAATCGATTCCCTTCAAAACTGGTGTTCTGATAGATTGATCAATTCTTCATGTTTTGGCTGTACCAGACAATTCAACTCGTTATACTTTTCACGGTAACTAGAGTCAATTATTAGAGAAACATTCAAGTAAAACTTAGAAACCATTACATCAATTTCAGTCCAAACTTGACATGCTGGTGTAGGGAAATATTCTTAAGACTTTGACTACATTAAAATGTTAGAACATTTACCGTTTCACAACGAATTCCAACGTAGGAATGACTGACAACCAAACTTGACACAAAGATGCACGAAAATGCTCTTAAGACTTTAAGCGTAGTAAAATGGTAAAACAGTTTCTATCGTTACGAGTTTCAATTATGCTATTAAACACATATTAAGAACATGAGAAAGGAACAATTAAGCCAATTACAACCAGACTAGATAAGCTAATGTAGAAGATACCTTGAATCACACCTGAACGTTAAAACATTTACGCCTGGTTGCACAAAACTTTTTAATCCTGATCTAGGGATTAAGGGTCATATTTATAAATCACTCCCAAGAGGTGGGTGGCTCCCAGGAGTATATAATTTCAATGCCCCTGGGAGCCACCCACTCTTGGGGGTTATTCATAAATATGGCCCTAAATCTATACGTTATAGATAAAATATTTATAGAGATAATGCAGCGAATTCGCATTCGTTCCTTTTTCATCCATGCCACCTGGTGTTAATCCAATTGAACTGGGAAGCGAAATTTTTTAATAAGTCATGCGCAATATTTAAATTTTTAATCTGTTGCGGGCCAATAAACTGAAGTATCAGTTACCGAACTCAAACTTCTTATCTTTTTTCGTTTTTAAAATCGAATGTGGAAACAATTATTGCATATTAGCTTTAATACATGCCTAGTTCGACTGAACTGGCACCAGGTGGCGAAAGAGAGAACGTTTTCGGTGCAATATTAGGTCGTCTTTTCATGCAGGCGCTAGCCTATGGTTTTGCTTGCGCTTTTTATGAGTAGAAACCTGAATTAATTTTCCTAGAAGTTAATTAAAATTAGTTTTTCAAGATTCAAATATTATTCTTCATATGTTCGTTACTTTTAAGAATTGAAACTACGAAGTGTGAGTACAACGCCCTGTTAAGGTGAGTGCCCGCGAATGAATACTTTGAAGAATGTGTAGTAGGCTTATTTCTACTTTTTAAACTATATACATAATCTCGTGAACTTCTACCAATATTCATAAAAAAAAAAGAGTAGGTTCAGAAAAATAGTTATCATGATACAAAAATATTTTTGTCATTCGTCTTATCACTGTTGATGTGTTTAAATCCTGTTTTGTGTGTATACATTGGCGTTTTGTAATTACATAAATGAAAATAAATATAGCAACAAATCAGGGAATGTCGGGACAGAATCCTAAGTAATCCCTGATGAAATTCATGTAGTAGAAAACTTAAAAGCACAATAATGCATGGAAATAAAATAGCAGAGGGTATAATACCATTATGGATGAAAGTGATTACGAACTGGCTGAATTAGAGTTTCCATAATAAAAAACTAAAATTATGTTTCTAAAACATTGCATTAGATGTCAACCACTCACCCAACGCAATTGTGTACATATTGGAAAATATGAATGTGTCTAATTTACTTATTCTGTATGGTTTATTCTGTGCGAATTCATCGCAAGTATCTTAGATTAGTTGAATGTGACCGAGTTAGATATAGCTGTGTCGTTATCAATACTGATATGTGTTACAAGATCATACATACAAACAATTCAACTATTTAAAACTATACGAAATAAGAACAGTTCAGTAGTAACTCATATTTCCCATACCGCTTAATAATTCAAACATATTGCATAATATTATTTTGTGGTTTATTGATCATGTTTGACGGTCATGGTTCCGACCCAAGACAAAGATAAAAACTATGGCCCTAAAGTGGGCAAAGTAAACAGCTGCTCATACTCTGTAAACTTATTCAAAGATTTGTAGAATATATAAAACAAATTAAATCGTCTACATTTCAATCAGTTTCTAGCTATTGTATAATTACGAGACTATTCCTCGTAACTCATACAAGACTATTTCTATTTTTTACTATTATTAGCATGTTCTAAATAAGTCCATACACGGTTATTTCTATTTTTCGAATTTAAAGCATTTCTTTTATTAATAATAACTACCATATGTGAGAAGTTATTCAACATTTATTTGCACAAACTTCATTCATTTGTTTTTCTATGAATATCGTTTATTTACAAGTCAACATCAAACAATGCCCTTGGAGTGGCCACTTTGACCAACCAGGTTGAGTAAAGTGGTCACTTGATGACTTTAAATAATAGCGAATTACTTCGTAAATTTTATTGTAAATGGATTAATGATACACATGTAATTGACAAATGCATGATACTATACATTTCAATATTTATCTCGTTAAAATATTACTAGAAATAAGATAAAATAAAATTTTTGAGGGTCGTCACTTTACCTCTTTTCCCTTACATATGCATACAGCGAAGTGTGTAGGGAATTAGAGTGATATATCAGATCTCTTGAAAGTTGTGTACCTCTTTGTCCTCTCCTCTCATATTTGACAATGTTAGTTCAGCCAAAGCTTCTCAACATACCCTTCCTGTAGAGGGTTCTATCTACACCACACTGTAAGTATTGTTGTGATAGTAAAGATTGATTTATTATAATTTCAGATTTAACCTATTTTACTACAACAGTACAAGTTATCAAGTAACTCAGACTGTGCTAAATGTAGATACACGTTTCACCGACGGCAAGGAGAAAGAAGAATTCTCGTTACCGCTTCTGGAGAGGTTGATACACACCAAGTAAGTACCAAGGCGTACAAAAGATCAAATAAAAGAGCACTGAACACGTTTGAAATAATGAATGTACTTTTCTTGTAATTTAAAAAAGCCATCTTTACATACTCGTAATACCTTTACTTTTGTTCATTTCTCTCCCTTCGGTTACATATTTGAAAACTTTATTTAAGTGTTTTCGAACTAATTATTTCGTGATGTCATTCCTTTCTTCTGTCGTACTCCGTAGCAGAGACTACGGAGCACTTCGAATTGCCATTATTCTTCAAGAGTGGGAACGTACTCTCAACTTGTCTCCTATTGTTTCTGCCTGTTACTTTTGCTCCAACGTCAAACGTTTGCGAGTTGGATAAAACTACTTCTTTTGTAGACTGTTTTTTTCTTGTACAATTTTGTTTTCACTTAAGTTAGAATACCAATAATGATTTATTGGATCTAATAATGAAGTTAACGTTTGCAGAAGTGAAAGTAAATTCTGGATCGTTCGGTGATGATCTGTTTTAATGGACTGAGGAGCTACAAAGAATTTGCCAGGTTGTTCAGAAAGAAGAAATGCTCGTTTTCATACGCGGTAACTACGAATGTGAACAGAAGACGGACTTGAACGACAGTATTGAATACTCCGATACATTGAACATGTTGGGACTAAATGAATAATTACATACACAACTTAATATACAATTGTCTGTTGCACTTACTCCGAGATACGATTCCTAGTCTATCCAATAATTCCATATATGCTGATCCAATATCTAAATCCTACTCATACTGCTATTTGAGATGTAATGTTATGGATACGAATAAATGTGTTAACCAAGATTAAGTATGTCTTACGTTATTATGAAATCCAAGTATTTATATGGAAATATATAATGTGTAATTACTGGATGGATTATAGATACTCCCCAGAGATTCGCATTAGTATAGAACATATTCCTACCTGATGTCAAAGGTCGTTTCGTATTAGAATACACAATAATATTGCTACTAGAGGAAGGGGACAAGTGGATCAGTAACTTTAACAGCTTCAAACAGGATCTAAAAGTTCATACAATAACTAAAATTTGGAGTGAAGCTAGTACAATTTACACGCTTTGCCCCTATAATGGGGTAAAATGAATCAATTAAAACTTACACACAAAGGTTCTGGGTTAATCACAAAAACGCAAAAGGTAAATTATTCTCTCAAGTTCAAACCGAGAACGACTTCAACGTAAATATTATTCACCTAGAAAATATATAAATACGTGGATCCATATTTAAAATGAACGTAAAAGCAAAAGTATTTTATCGTATAAAAACATCACTATTCGTTTTGCCACGCAATCACTTTTCCGCAAGCTGCCTTCTAGAACAAAAGACTGGCTATACCACATGTACGTCATAGCTGGAATTACTTTGAAGTAGGAAAACAAAGCTAAGGTCATACATTACTTGTTCGTCCTGTGTCCATAAATAAAAGCAAATACTCCGGGGAAAATTTGAAAACCCTACATCTTGATTTTTTTTTCAGAAACGAGTATTATCCTTTCTTTTCTTAACTTTATCACATAACAGCGCACACACAGACGTTCAATCACGACGATCTTCTCTTTCTTTACTAGTGACGTCACAACTCACAAAGAAGTTTTACTTACTAAAAGATTGCAAATTCTATTATTCGCTTTACCTCATATATTCACTTTGTCCCTTCTTCCCCTACTAAGAACGATTACTATTGATATCATATATGTTACAGATTACTACTGCTACTGCCACTTTATCAATTTTAGAAGCTTAGATGGCCGGAAATTGAATTTACGGGCAAGTTCCTTGATGGTGGCGCGTGGATTTGAGAAGGAATAATACTTTTCACTCACTCCCTGTGTTGACGTTACTTCCGGGATTAGACCAGCTTTTCATGCACGGGCTAGCAGCGTGACTCGTTTGCGATTTGCCTCAGTAGCCAATTGAAACACGTGCTTAAGTATTTCTATTGGCTACTCACAAAAATCGCATGTAAGGCACGCGGCAAGCACATACAAAAATAAGCTGGTCTTATTTTTTACGGCGAGACGGACGAGTAGTACTTAAGCCTACTTTTCATGCATGCGCTCATGGTGTGATTTGCTTGTTATTTATGTGCGTAGCCAGTAGAAGTACTTAAGCACATGTTTCAATTGGCTACTCAGGCAAATCGGGAGCGAAACACGCAGCTGTCGTATCCACGAAACCGACCTTAGTGTTAGACAGATTCATAGGGTGCAGATTTGAAGGGCCAGCAGGCAGCAGAACCGTCATGCCTCTTTATTTTGCTTACAATAAAACTCTGACTTTTTTCTAAGGAGTGTATCTGTGTATGTGATTTTTTTTTTTTTTTTTTGTAAACCCCACTTTATTAATTTGCACAATTGAATATTGCTTGACTAATTATCGTTTGGGAACAAATAACGTGTTTTGTGACGCTTAATCGGCACCAAGTGTGCAGTAATGCATTAGTTTACAGGGATCTCCGATAGAGAAATGAACATATGTTTATTCTTTATGGTAGTCACTCAATTATAAACAAACCTAAAATGAACTATGGTGGCTCCTACACGTGTGTATGCTGAAGAAATAAAATAAAGACGTACAATACAGACAGACACACAAAAATAGGAAACATATATGTGAAGAAACAGCCGAGTTTGATAATACTTTTGAAGGAAAGCAAGATTTCCGGGGGTATATATTTCTAGTTGATATCGATAGATTGGCATCTGAACTGGAGAAAAGGAAAACTAGATTCGAAGAGTTTTATAGCAGATTTGAAATCCTAATCAGTGTGCCAGAACAATACAACAACGAACTCTTAAAATGTGACAGGATACTGAAAGAGTATTACAAAGACAACTTGAAAAATAAGATTATTCATTTCGAAACATGTTAAGAGCAACGCAAAAGTATCTTTTCTAAGCGCAACATACAGTGTTGCTTGAAATGGTGGTACATTCATTTCATATTGTAATAAGGGGCGGAAGTATTTTTCTGTGCCTATAGGCGCCAAGTAGCTAAATTCACCCTTGGCTCCACCTACTGGTATACAGGAATAAAAGAAGGATTGACCATCTTACGAGAAAATAACAACCTTAACAGAAATATTGGTTTCGAACTCAGCCGTGTGTGGATTCCTGCCATTATAAAATAGTACATGCAATCGGTTAATCAGAGTTGAGGAACTTCTCAGGGGCAGACAAACACTTAAGTCCCACCTACAGCTCTATAAACATGAGTACTTCACCATGCCTGCAGGCATCTGCAAAATACCTCTGAAAATGAGAACGTTGGAATTGTACTTTGATTTCACCTAGCTTATCACTCAATAATACATCTATACATAATTCATTTTAGTTGTTTTGACTGTTTCTGAGATTCATTTATGTACGAAATATTATGATACTTTCCTATTTGTGAGTTATTAGCGTTTTGTTAACGTTGTAGATCACCCCCGCCATCTTGGTATGACCTTTCCATTGATTTACACGGGAATTGTTTTACTCATTTTATGCCTCTCGGAAGTAGAATATTTAAGTTCTGTTTTCATCAAATTTGTCTTGGTGGTTATTTTGACTCTTGTATAGTTTTGGTTTGTGAAGTTTCTTCAAATATATAAGTATAATGTATTATTAATAGTTTGCTATATAAATCACAATATGTTAACGGGAAATTATACTGTTCGTGTGTAAAATATTGCATTTCTATAAAATAGCATGAGTAAAAGACAACATGACGATAAACTGGGCGAAAACAGAACTTAAAGGTATGTTCCTGAAAAATATAAGACGAGTAAACCAATTCCCATGTAAATCAATGGAAAGTGCGTATCAAGATGGCGGGGGTGATCTACACCATTAAGCTCATTTCACGATACATTTTAGATTTTAAATAAAAAAGAACTGTTTGAAAATGAGTAAAAAGTAAAATGTTCCATAAATATTGACTTTCTGTTTCATCACCAGAACAAGGATTAAAGGATAACACTATAAGTCTAGTGTTTATTTCCACAAGAAATTAAATTGAATTTAATCGAATTGCCTTTGCGGCCTTTCCTTTAGCCAACTTTGAGTCAGGCCACCAGATGTTGGAAATAGAATATCTTCCTTCTCTAGCTGACGTCAGCCTTTGTGTGACGAGAGTATCGCTGTCGGAATTTTAAACGGAAGTTGCGTCAAGAACTGTGGCGTATATGAGAACAGAAAGTGTAAATATATAACATGACCGGACCTAATCTTACCTAACCTCCACGTTCCCATGGTCACTAGTTTACGATAATCCACGAAAAATGCAAGAAAATAATTATTAATAATAAATGTTAACTAATGAAAATATGTTTTGAAAGAAAAAATTGTGCCCCCGCTGGGATTCGAACGTAGTTTTTTTTATCAAGGAAGCCAACGCCTTACCACTACACCAGGATAAGAACTTGCAAATGGCGATTTGGCCGTTGTATTTACAGTTCACGTGTTACGTAACAAGCCAATAGCGACGCGTTCTTGACACAACTTCCGTTTAAAATTCCGACAAAGATACACTCTACTTTGTGTGAAACTCCTTTTATAACACTATTCTCGTAATTCGTAATTGTATTTTTACGGGAAACTACCCAAATATGCTTATCCATTGCGTATTCGTTTCCACTACTCTCGAATCTTCATTTCGTGTGACACCAACGTTTATAGAACTAATAGGTTACCTCAGACGTGAAGTCCAAGGGAGTTAGAATTAGATGATAGGCAGAAATGGAAAAAACCTGAATCCGTACCTGCCAACGTCAGTTCGCTATCTTGGTGTGTACAGCCAGTCTACACGTAATTTGAATATCGATATGTTAATTTGGTTAAATACATACTATTAAACAACACAAAATGAGGGCTGTGCATAACAAGATGGCCGATTGACGTTGGTACGTTCGGATTCAGTTTTTTCATTTTCACCTGTTCTCTAACATCCTTGGATAAGCCAATGATGTAACGTGTGAAGCAACCTATTAGTTCTATACGCGTTGGTGTGACGTAACACATTACTGTCATTATAATATTGTTTACCCCATAGAGTTAGGAATATAAATAGAGGGAACCTTAGGCTGTTTTGTGGGAGAAGGGAATGAAGCCAAGAGACGGAAGGAACGAGGCATTTCGGTCATCTTGTGTGGCCCCATATTCAGAGACCCTCTTTTCCGACTATTGCCTCTCTCAGGTGCACTCATTCTGTATCGAAAAAGGCAATCCTCACAGTACTCGGTATAGAGAGACTCTAATGGTGCCACACAAGATGGCTGCCGATGAACCGAATTTGGCTTCATGAGACGTCATGTATGTTCTCTATTTTCTTCCTAACTCTATGCCATAGAGTTTTATCTGCTCTAGGGTTTACCCGTAGGTAGTGTATCGTACAGGAGACAAATAGAGTTAGGAAGAAAATAGAGAGAACATACATGACGTCACATGAAGCCAAATTACGGTTCATTGGCAGCCATCTTGTGTGGCCCCATTAGAGTCCCTCTATACCGAGTACTGTGAGGATTGCCTTTTTCGATAGGATGAGTGCACCTCAGAGAGGCAATACTCGGAAAAGAGGGTCTCTAAATATTGGGCCAGTCAATATGGCCGAAATGCCTCGTCCCTTCCGTCTCTTGGCTTCATTCCCCTCTCCAACAAAACAGCCTAAGGTTCCCTCTAACTCTATGGGAGACAAGTTATGCTATATTTCTACTATTATTGTCGTACATGTTGGCAATTCTAATGATGATTCTATTATCGTGCATGTTCGTAAATATTTTATGTTATCTTTAATGATGTCCTAATGTTTAAGATAAAGGAGACATTTATAGTACTTTTTTTAAAAAAAGAATCATATCTTAAATTCAATGCTATTTTTTCTTTCTTTCACAGGTGGCAAGATGCCCATGTTAATTGGAACGGATCAACTCCGTTTGTGTGATAATACATATACACTTCGGAAAAGAACATATTTTGTGTAGGATATGTAACTGCGCTCTTCCTGTTGATAGGAAAATGTAAAGTAAATCCGTCCAGTCCATCCATTCATATAAACGCACATGTACTACAGGGCAGCCTTGCACTACTACAGCTTGCTTGCTTCCTATCCATGTAATGTGGAGGAATGATATTTATTTAAATACCATCCTTGTATAACATATTGTATGTACAATCAAAAAAGGAATAATTCCACTCTCTTGTCTGATAGATACTACTTACTCACTCGATAACTATTCTTTTCGTGAAAAAGAAATAACCTTTCTGGAATGTTTCGAATGTTGGAACATCAGTACTAGGTGCTTATTCATTTATCTCGTGCCTTCTTCAAATCTTTGATGTGCAAATATTTCAACTACTTAAAATAAAATACAAAGAAACAACCAGTGATCTGCACTGTAGTATACTGGAGTGGTCACGATTACGTTACAAATCATATTGGTACTGAAGACGGATCAAAAGAGAACAACTAACTTCGTTTGTCGACTTCCAGTTTAATTCAAAATGAGTCTAACTTTCAGTTCTAACTCAGGTGTTTATCCTTGTTGCTGCTGCGTGGCTAATTACTTATTTATATCTTGCTTCTTGAATTATCCAAAATGTCTTGAATATTAGAGGCAGTCCAGTATGTGGTTAAGTTAAGAATTAATACATAAATCAAGCACGGGCTACACAGTGACAGCAAAGTTAAAAAATATGAGCTAGAACTGAAAGTTAGGTCCCCTTGACACGGAAGTATTTATGTTATGATAAATCGTACCATATATAAATCGTTCACAAATACTAACGTGTAAAAGTACAATAGAGAAGGTGCTATGTTATACTACATAACGATTTTGATGGAATATATACTAAGAAATAATGCTACGATTTATCGTAGCAGAAATGCTTCCTTGTGAAGCGGGTCTTAAGCTCATTTTAGATTGAACCGGAAACTGACAAATAGTTGTTTCATATTACGTCTCAGTTTAGAATACTAATCGAATGATTCAATGTCATTGCAATCGGCAATGGATGTTAAGGCCCGCATGACACGACAGTGTTTATGTTACGATGAATCTTAGCGATACCAGTAGTGCCAGAGTGTGAAAGCAAGAGTGTTACAATACGACAAGATGCTATGGTATAAATCCAAAACATGTTTTTTTTTTTTTTTTTTTTGCGCTGGCATACTGCTATCGCTAAGAGTCATCGTAGCATTAAATATTTCGTGTCAAACGGGCCTAACAGGAACTTACATCTATCTCTCCTTACTGAATTGCATTTTAAGGCCGATTTTCCTTGCAGATGCCCCTTGTTTAGCTTGCGATTGCTATGAGTAACCAATAGAAAGTGGTGTTACAAGTAAAATCCGTACTTCAACAAGTGTTTCAATTGGTTATTCAGCCTAATCAAGCAAAGCACATAGCGAGCGCCTGTATGAAAAGCTTGGCTAAGGATCTAAGTTCTCGATTGGCAAATGGTGGGACGGTTGAGAATCTGATTCCATTACAAGTCATTAGATTTTGTCTTTGTGTTTCATTGATTATGCTATATTCTTGTGTAGTTAAAGATATCTACAATATTTCAAAAAGATTAATTAAATGTTTATTTATGCTCTGTAATAGATTGAATTCTTAAAAGCTTCCTTTCCTTGTAGGCGCTAGCCAGGTGATTTCTATGAGTATCCAATAGAAACGCGTGTTACACGTAGTACACGTACTTAACACGTGTTTGAATTCGCTATTCAGCCAAATCGCAATCAAAGACTGCAGCGAGCGCCTGTATGGAAATCTGGCCTAACTTTTCTGAAAGGTATTTGACAATCATGTGTTATAGAAAGAACGTGGTTTCCGCTGTTGATAAAATTTTCTGAACGTGTCTCCCGTTCTTCCTATTATTTTCAATATAAAATAACTAGACATATTAAAAAAAACGTTAAAAAGTTTTACGTAGAAAATTTACATATTACTTGTCGTTCAACATGGATGTAAATACGGTAGACGGATTGACTGGTCCAATACAATTAAGCTGGGTCAACTTGACGCCGGTTTTCGATTAATTTTGCCTGGATGATTGGGATTAACTTGCATCTTATTGGTTGGCTTGTGTCTGGGCGTGTGAAAGCAAAGAATGGACGAAGATCTAGCTAAGGAAGAGAAGAGGAATATTGGATTTTTAAAAAATATGGTATTGTATGGAACGTGATGTTCAGTTGTTTTTTTTTATCAGTGAAACCTGCCAGGTACTCATGGCTTGTGCTGGCTTCACTTTCGGATCGCTAGAAGTATATCAATCTAACATATTTACATTCATGGTCGTTCAATAGTTATCGAGTGAGAAAAAGAAATCGTTAACATAGTTTTGAATGCCCTAATACCAAATATATACTTATATGTGTAAATATAGGTGAACATTTCGAAGAATCGATGTGATTAAACTACGCACAAATTTGAAAAACATAATACAAGGCACGATTGCAAAGACGTAGACCTAGACTAGACCATGGTTTAAGCTAAGCTGATGCATTTGAAAATTGATGTTTAAACTTAAGCCTAACTTAGACTAACCTTCGTCTTTGCAATCGTCGCTCAGAGAGTTCAAAGGTGAAAGAATAGTAAAATTATTAATCGCAGCTGACATGAAGTATTTGTAATTACCATCGAGCTCTACGTAACAATACTGGCGTGATCGGCTAGTGTTAAAAGACAGACGTCAGAGCAAACATTTAACCTCGATCGTCCACTTCGAGATTCCAATATGGACACAATTTTCAGTACTAACTCAGCTTTCTACGCTTGTTATAACTGTGTGTGTGAACTGTTTTATTATTATTATTATTATTTAAGTCTTAATACTTGTTATACACGTACCGGATTGTGCAAGAATTAAAACAAATAAAAAGCAGGAGCACAGGAATAAAAAGCATAAATAATTGGGAACTGAAAATTTCGTCCGTATTGGTTTAGACTGTAAGTGGATGATCGAGGTTAACTGTCCCCTCTTCTTCCTGGCTTCATTAAATTTTTAATGGCACTGATCAGTCCAGTATTTCTTTTAGATAGAGGTCCATGGTAGTTACAGAGATAGGAACAAAGCTAGTAAAAAATAAAGACAACTCAATGTTACATATCGTTACGACGATATGAGCGCTAAATGTAGCAGAAGGAAATAAAACGTCACGAAATGAGCTATGGAAATTTGCTGTTGACTAGATTTTTAGAGGTTGACTAGATTCTTTTAGAGATACGAAAATAACATTAAATATTAGCTGATTTATTTTGTAATATGACACAGAATCTTTACTCCTAGTCACAAGTCATGTCACGATCGGAAAACATCACCCTATCGGAAGGCATGTAATTACCCATAGTGGTGTTGCCGCCCATGTACTTAATTTTATGGCTCTGGCAACGTGATCACTGATCATGTTTATTTTAAAGAAGCGCCTTCATTACATCAGTTATCTTCAAGCTGACATCAGACCATGCTGTCATATGATTGGTTATATTGGATAAATATTACACAGAAATAGAAGAAGCCTGTTCAAGTTCGATACGAAATCGAAAGAACATTTAATTTGATAAAGAAATTGGCGGTAATGTTTTACAATTGCGATGATCGAACTGTTGGATGGTAATTTATTATGTGAGTTAAATGGGAAAGATGTAACAGTATTACTTTGTGTATTAGAATAAAAACATGAAAACAATATAATCTCATAAAACAAGTTTGTTCGTAGTGATAGAAGATGACTGTTTTGTATACACATCAGCATGTAAATAGTATATTATCTGAGTGATAAAGCATGTAATAGTATTTTGTCTGTGATGTATAAACAAATGTACAGAGCTTGATTACTTTTGTTATATTCGATATTAACATTTTGATTTGATACTGATGTATTAGTTTTAGCAATATAAAGAAATAAATGTTGCATATAAAAATTACTGATAAAAGAGAAATAAAGGTGAAAAGACAATGGGTTGGATACTTTTTTATAATTTTAGTTAATAAAGCCTCATACAACAGGAACCAATTTGGATAGAAAGTTCTATATATCCTTCTGCTGTCATGGATGTAAATACGGTAGACGGGTCTATTTCTAGCAACCCAAAATTGAAGCCTGCAAAAGCCTGGCAGGTGTAATTGATTAAAAAAACAACTGAGCATCACGTTCCGTGCAATATCATATATTTAAAATATTCGAAGCTTCCTCCTCTCTTCCTTCCTAAAATTATTTGCTTCCATGCACACGCCCAGGCATAGGCCAACCAATAAGATGCAAGTTAATCCCAATCATCCAGGCAAGATTAATCGAAAACCGGCGTCAAGTTGACCCAGTTTAATTATATTGGTCCAGTCAATCCGTCTACCGTATTTACATCAATGTTCTGCTGTAGTTAAACTACATTCTGTCTCACTCCGTACAGAGATTAAATGCTGCAAGCATTATCTTGTGTTAAACAACTTGCTAATGAAACATTTAGAATGGATTTAATTCTTTATCACAAGTGTGTTTTGTTCAGTGTTGGATTAAGCTATTTTTGGGCTGCAGCCACTTCAGACCTACTCTTAATCCGACTCTACTTTTGTTATGTGTTATGTTTTCTAGGGTCCCCGCTACTATGAGTTTCGACATACCATAAGTCGTTTTCTCTCATACTACATAATTATTCATTTAAAACTGTTTATATAACGCAGAATCGGTTTTGCACTTGTTAGGTAGGCATTACCTTACACGCTTGCGATTTCAATGAGTAGCTAGTTGAAATATTTAAACATGTTTTAGGTAACTACTCAGGCAAATCGAAATCAAAGTATAATTTCCAGATTTGGGTTCTAATCCTTATTGATGTTTTGAAATAGAAGGATTGTGAGCGTCAGTGCGTTACACCAGAAAACGGTCATTATTTCTGTCGTAAATGTAGAATAAAATCGTATACCAGTTGGATGAGCAGATTTGAGTTCAATATTATGAACATAGAATACGAGTAATAAAAACTAATTTATAAATAGTAGAGGAAAGAAAAGACTGAAAATGACGTGTGAATGAAAACAGGTCCTGTATATTTTGGCTACTATTAACGCATAAAAATCCTACCACTAGTGATGAGTCTTGAACCCTTGTCGCCATGACCTCCACGCAGCGATTATGTTAAAAGGTGTAAAAGAGATCGGCAACATCGCACACTGGTTTCATTGTTCTTCTTGTATGAAGACTGTGTGACGTGTAGATATTCTTTCTTCAGAGAAAAGAAATATAAATTTTAGGAGTCGGTCGCACCAGTAATCCAGTGACATCATAGTTTTTCAAATCATTACTCGGCAGTTACTTGTATGGTCCAGACGATAGCGTCGCCATTCCACCTGCGAGACTGGCGTTCCATTCCCGTTTTTACCAATCTTTTTTCCTGTCTCTTTTCACAGAACATATGCTTTCCTCCACTTTGATAACAATCGTTCAAAAGAAAAGACCACTGTCCTTGTCAGCTAAAGTCATTGCGACGACAACGACGTTTCAATTCCTTTGTGTTATTTTAGAAACACTGACAGCTGGGTGTTTGTGTACGGGGGAAGCCCTTGGTATTTTTCTATTGTGAAAAATAATCTTTATTCCAAGTTTGGTGCAGATAAGTATAACGGAATGGAAACAATTTTAAAAATTGGATTTTAGAGAAAATAGGTTGATAACATTATTTAGTTACAACACTATCGTTCGGCACGGGGGCACCCCCAGTATTTTTTCTATTTTGTAAAACAAAGTTTATTCCAAGTTGGTGCGGATACGCTTCACGAAATGGAAAAAATTGAAATTAAAAAATAAATTGCCAATACTGACGCACTGGAACAATCTAGACAGTTCCGGGGGCTCTGACCCAGTCTAGTCAATACTTTTCCAAGGACACTTCAACCACCTCTTAGCACCTTCTGGTTCATGATATATAATTTTTGACACGGAGAAACAGACGAACAGTCATTCCACTTGTCACGGATGTTTACAAAGGCCTTGTAAACAGATCTCTATTTTCGAGTGTTCTTTTTTTTAAGTAAAATAAAATTATGTCGGTTTTTATAACTAAAAGTAATGAGAAACATAATTATCGTCCTACAGATAATTTTTTATTTACCTAAATATACTACTATTGAGGGAATTGGTGAGAATGTGCCGTCACGGATGTTACAAAATTTGTGAAGTCACTTCACAGATTATCAAATTGAAGTGACAAAGACTCCCAGCAAGCCAGGCGTTGTCTGCATTTGGACAGTGAATGTGTCGCCGAGGTCGACGGGGTTACATCCATTCCCTATGAAGGAAAGTTGAGGGAACAAAGGCGACCCGAAAAATGGCCCGACGACCAAACGCCACTTATGGGTCACGCTGACCTTCCCCAACTATTAACCGACTACTAATTCGTTGGGGTCGGCATTTGGCTTGATGAGACTGCTCTCTGTCTTACCAGAAAAGCTGGTACACTTTGTTTGTGTCAAAGTAGTCGACATCTAATACAAATCAACTATTTAATTACGACACTGTCTGTGATTTTTTAAACATTGTTTTTAGTCATGGATATTACAATCAAATTGTCACGGACGTTACAACTGATTTTTAACCACATATTTTATTTTAACTCAAAACTCAAAGGAAAGTATATATATTAGGGAGTTGGTCTCTTACTAAAATGTTAACATAGTCTACATTTTGCGCACAAACTAAAACCCGATTTCTTAAAAAAAAAACTTTTTTTGATTTTTCTGTCACAGACTTTACATTATGAAGATCAGGTTACTGTTTTACTTTAAAACTAGTTGTTTCAGATTCAATATGCAGCCTCTATAAACATAATCTTAATACGTGACATCTTGACAAGGAAGTAAATAGCTTATCTGTTTAGTGTTTATATAAACACAACTTTAAAGACAAAAATAGGACATCCGTAGCTTAATCACATCCAGGAACATTAAAAAAAAAAAACTCGTCTGGCTGATACTTCTATCTTTTCTATTTGTACTTGTACTTCTATCTTTCTATCTATCTATCTATCTACTTTGTACTTCTATCTTTCCTATTACACTAAAGTAAAATATAATTCTTTAAAATGATTTTTCCCATTGTGCCTGGTATGGCTACAAAGCGAAGCTATAAGATCCCTTAAGTTTCCCAAAACTTCGAGTGCAGGAATTATTGAATAATTCGGCTAGACTCTTTTTGAAACCGAAACGATAGTTGAAATTGTCAACTGAACACACCAACGACAGTTTCATGTCGTTCCTTTAACTTACTAATCTCAACAGTTTCGTGAAAATTCCCTCTTTGTTTTTGATGGAGATGGACGCCAGAGATCAAATACAACTTCACTTGAACACAGTCACACAGCAAAATATATTGGTGTTGGCCGCATCCGTATCTAGTTGTACCCTCGCACTAGGCTGGGAGACGCCTGTTTTGCATCGCCACGTCGGTCAGGCACCGGATGTTATGCTGTGGGATGCCATTTGATTCCGTGCCCGTTCGTGTCTCCTACATATTGACAGACATATGTCCAGCCAACTGCAAATCGACCACGTGCTGGACCCGGTTCTAGTCCCTTTAGTGCACGTCCTGCCGGAGATCACATTCCAGCAGGATAATGCGCGCCCACACGGCCGCACATGATGTCCTAGTCTTCCTAACTGCACACAATGTTCCCTTGCTTCCTTGGTTGGCGCGTTCACTTGATCTCTCGCCGATTGAACAAGCCTGGTACATGATTGCAAAACGGTTCTCACGCCAGCGACCTCCCCCGGCTATAGTTGATGAGCTGTGGCATCGTATAGAAGACGCATGGCTTGCCATACCCCTGGAGGACATCCAAAGGTTCATAATCTCTATGCCTCGCCGTATTGCAGCCGTTCTGAACGCCCATGGTGGGTCTACAGGCAACTGACCTTCGACAGTTCTGTTCCGCTGTCGCCACGCATCGCACAGAGTGGTAAGTTTAATCATTTCCTATTTGTATCTTACGGTATCTCTCTGCCAAATTTGGGACTGCCATCTTCACTCCATCTTGGTGGTGCATTTTTTATGGCGAATAGTGTATATAAAATTTGAACTAGCTATGTCAAATTATGAAAGCACGGTGATCAAGCAAGGATACACACGAATCCTTTCATATATTTTACATTACATGGAAAATAAAACATAGTTACAAGAATATACTAACAAAGTACACATTTTTGCATACATTTTTTTTTTTTGAGTACACGCGCTCTACAAAGTGTTCAAGATCAACATAATTACAGTACATTACGATATTCCCTAATTGGTGATCATTGTACTTCCCTGTAGAAGACAAATGATCCAGTCCACTTCTTTCAAGACGGCTATGGATATCTGTTACTTTCAGGTCTAATATCGGCCTAGATTTTGTTGTAGCAAAGAGCTTCCTTCATGGCAGTAACCTCTCTTAAGAAATGAATAAGAGATCCACTGTCAAGGAAGTAAAACGGTTTCGCTGAAGTTTTTTTTTTCTGTCTAAATTTTGTTGCAATATCTCTTTTACAAAGTTAATGCTTTTATTAGTTAAGTAGCCAGGGAAACCCCACGTGCATCTCCCGCTGATCCGTCGGGTCTATTTTTTTTATTATTCCTTATGGTCCAAATAAAATGTGTAGTGATGTTCCCCCGTCACAAAATAATAATAATAATAATAAATAAATAAATAAAATAAAACTGGTTGTAGTTGTAACATAATTGGCGACCATTTTTGGTAGAAATTGGTCAAAATCCTATTTTTTTACATTTTCTATGCGCCCCCACGTACACAACCTGATCCTTCGGGACTAATTTTATATTATTCCTCAAGGTAAAAATAAGATTTGTAAAATTTGTTCACAAAAAATTAAATTAAATTTACATCGAAATGGCGGTCAATTTTGGTCGAAGATTGGTCCAAAACGATTTCTTTTAAAAAAAGCACTTGAAATATCGTACTTAAAACTCACTTCAGCTTCAAAAATGGCAATGTGTCATCATCTTCGCCTAGAGAAATGGAAATTATATCATAAACGCCCCCAAACTTTGGGAGACTGAACGCCTAAAAATGGGAATCGAAAAATGAAAATGTCTAAAGTAGGTCGTGTGGAATATTAAATGAAAGGATTTTTTCGACTGAATATAAATTTGAATTAATATTCTTGAGGAAAAAATAGGGACTTGAAGTTTATAGAAAACTTCTCACAAAATGAATTTGTTTATAGCCTAAATGGTGACCATTTTCGGTCGAAAATTGGTTAAAGACTGTTGAAAAAAGCAGAAAATAAACTCACTAAAACTTCAAAACCGACACTGCGGTACTTGATTTGGCCCAAAGAAATGCTAACTATGCGATAACGGCTCCCAAAAATTGGGAATCTTGAGGCCCGAAAACGGGGTTTGGGAACCTCGAAGCCTGACAGGTGAAGTTTATGAGTAGGTCATATGGGGTATCAAATGAGTGGATATCCGACGGAATGTGAATATAAATTGTTTTATTCAGAAGAAGATTTTAGGGATTCCAAATTTGAAAATGAAACTGCTAAGAAAGAAAAATGGCCGTCATTTTTTTGTTTTTAACACACTCAAGAAAACCTTAATTTTTCAGGCCTTTCCTTTTGGGGTTTTCAGGTTCCCAATATTTGGGGAAGGTTATGGTACAATTACTATTTATTTAAGTTAAAACAAGTAACGAAGTGCTTGTTTTCAAGTATGGTTTATAGTTATCTTTCTATCACAACGTGAGGGTTTCTTTTCTTTTCTTTTTTTTTTTAAAAAAAAAGTCGAAAAATATCTTTGACTAATTTTCAACCTAAAATGCATCCATTTTTAGGTAGATTTCGAAGAAAAATATACCTATTGAGATCGATACGATATGAAAGTATATATTTATATATTAACACGCTAGCGGCCATAATTTTGAAGATATTTGAACCAAATTTTTATATCTTGTTTCTAGGCTTAATAGCTCGGTTAAGTTCGTTAATGAGCAAAATCGGTCGCCATCTTGGATCCAAAATGGCCGCCGAACCCATTGTTGTATAGAATACACAGCCTAAACCGCTGGGGCTATTGAAATCAAATTTGGCATAAAGGTACAACATAACTTTCTAATTACGAAAATGTTACCTAATGAGTTCAAAGACGCCATCTTGGATCCAAAATGGCAGAAGTAAGAAATCTATTTTCCATATCGTTTGAGCTAGAGATACGAAATTTGACATAAAGGTGTATTGTCACTAGTAGTTAAAGAAAATATTATGAAATGTTGAAAAAGTCGCCATCTTGGATTCAAAATGGCCGCCGAACCCATTGTTGTATAGAATACACAGCCTAAACGGCTGCAGCTAGAAATATCAAATTTGGTAACACTATACATTATCATTTGTGTTACTAAAATATTACATGATGTATCCAAAGACGCCATCTTGGATCCAAAATGGCGGACCTAAAAATCCATTTTCCACACCGTTTGAGCTAGAGATACGAAATTTGGCATAAAGGTGCATTATGACGAGTAGTTTATGGAAATATTGTAACATTTGGGAAAAGCCACCATCTTGGATCAAAAATGACCGCCCAAAATTCCATTTTGCACACCGTTTGAGCTGGATAAATGAAATTTTACTTGAAGTTGTACCATCACAAGTAGGTTAAGACAATATAAGAAACCTTTCAAAAAGTCGTCAACTTGGATCCAAAATGGCCGCCCCAAAAACCCAATTTCCAAATCATTGAAGGTAGAGAAACGAAATTTTCTTTGAAGGTGTATGACCAAGAGTAGGTTACAATAAATGGGGCAAACCTTCCTTTTGGGGGCGCAGCCCCCCGTGGGAGGGTGCAGATGTACTCCGTGGTGGTGTAGTGCTGCAGGGAGATTTTGGTTAAGATAAAGGAGGCGCATCCTCTCAAAACCATTGAAGTTGGGGGCGAACCCCCTACGGGGGGTTGGGGACAGCGCTCCCAGCGAAATAAAGCGAGTGTATATATATATATATATATATATATATATATATATATATATATATATATATATATTTGTGGGGTATCTTTGAACACCTCTTGATGAATAATCTACAAATCAATAAATAGTTTTTCGATAGCTCTCATATAAGGCGAGATTTGAATTTTTGAAAATAATAAAAAAACCTCGAGATCTACCTCAGCCTGTAGGCCTACTGAAAGGGATTTTTTTTTGTTTTTAAACCGTTTCATGTTTACTGTAAACTTGGAATCCCTAAAATACTTTTCTGAAGAAAATAGCTCATGATATTCAGTCTGAAAAATCCTTTTATACTTCAACCTACAACATACTTTATAAGCTTCCATTTTTCTGTTCCCCATGTTTGGACGATCAGAATCCCAAATTTGGAGGGCAAATGTTGTATAAACCTCCAAGATAATAAACACAGTGTCGATTTTGAAGTTTAAATGAAGTTTTAAATATTTTTCTCTCAAGTTAAATGCTTCTTTGCATCAAAAGAAACAAATGAGAGTTCTTTTTTCAAAAGAAAGGTGTCTGTAAAAAAATTTTTCACCAAAAATGGCCGCTACTACGGTCTAATGTCAATTTTTTGTAGGGGGAGGGGGGAAGATGTTGATAAAAGGTTAATTTTAGTATTTGGGAACATCGCTATAAATTTTATTTACACCAAAAGAAATACTATAAAATTGGTCCCGAAAGATCAGAGGGTGTGCCTGTGGGCTTATTGAAATATATTTCAAAAAGTAGGCTTTTTACTAATTTTCGACCAAATAATGGTCTAAACCCAGTTTTTTAAATTTCGGGAACATCACTACAAATCTTTATGGACCATGTGGAATAAGAAAAAAATGTCCCAAGCGATCAGGAGTGGGGCAGAGGCACGTTTGAGCTCATAGAAATAAATTTCAAGAAATAGACTTTTGACCACTTTTCGACCCAAAATGGCCGCCATTATAGTCCATTATGGTCTTAATTTCTTTTTATTTGGAAACATAGCTATAAATTTAATGTAGAACCTATAAAATAAGAAAGTCCCGATGGGTGGCGGGGAGGAGATGTACGTGAGTTCCCCCTGGCTCCCTTATTATATCTGTTTGAATGACATTCAGTAGTTTGTATTTCTACAAAAATACCTGCACTTCCAGTTATAATCTGACATGTCTTCGGGGCAAATAAAATCAGTCAACATGTTTGTGAAAATAGTGTGGTAATGTTCTGGACGAAGAATAGTTTTCTGAAAACGAATGTCTTGTAAACTACGCACAATGAGCCTTTAAAATGGCAGGAAACTATGACAAGATTCGATGCGTTCATTGGCGTTCTAAAACCTTATTTGGATCATAGTTGTACCAATATTAGTTTGGTTTGACATCCACAGCCATTACGAACCCAAAGAATACGTACGATATGTTCAAATATTTCGTTTATTTGCTTGACATTGTTCAGATTGTGAAAAACGAGACCTTTAGCTTAATTTTCATCTCATTCTGATGGGTTTACATTTAAGGCGTATGAATTGTTTTCGTCATCACGAACACCAAAATTGTATAGTTCTGGCAAGAGTCATTAGGCCCTTGAATTGATACCTTCCGTAGATCCCGTACTTATCGTAAGTCACAAACAGTAAGTATGGTCTATGGATCCTCTTCAGTGGTCTGAAAACATTAAAAACTGTCCATTTTGAAATGTTCGCAACATATTTGGAAGATCAGGATTTGCACTCAATTAAAAGAAGCCACTATACCTCGCTTTCTTTTATCCCTATCTATTTTATTGTGCTGATTAATGGGGCCCCAACATTTCTTCTCCAACGTTCACCATATCAACTGTGTTTTTCAATTCTCTTCTCATTCAACTTACAACACTTCGGGTTACTCTCTCCACATCCATTGTAACAATACCTGACATAAATAACGAAATTTGCACACACCATTAGGTGCAATAAAAATATTAAAAAAATTAAAATGGATATAACTTACTTTGCACCAAACCATTTTTAGGATGTAACTTATTTTGCACTTAATATTGCAGTTTTATGTGTAAGACATTTCTAATGAAGCAGTGGAAATAAAAAGCTCACTTAAAACAAAATGGATATAACTTGTTTTGCACTGACGCTCTTCAAATATAAGCACATAGAAATGCTAATTGAAAGAAGAGAACGACGGGAGTCAAGGACGTCGTGAGGAATTTTCCCAAAGGGGTGGGGGAAGATTACGGACATATATGGGCATGCATTTAAAAGAACATTTGTGTTTGTGGATGGGCGAAATTTATAGATGAATCATGAAAAGGAGCAAATTATTTTTATTTATTAATTAATTTAATTATTACACAGTATTATAAATTATTGTCATGGCAGATTACAGTTCACTAATTTTTTAAACGTCCTCTTCTGGAAAATTAAGCTTTTCTCCTCTTGGTAACATTATCGTTTATATTGGTAAAGCAAGTGAGTACACAGCAAAATGGCTACGTTAACTCGACACTTATTGGTGTCCCAAGGCGACCATTACTTGTTTGTGTTAAATCAACATAACTGATTCAATTCAACACAACTAATACTGATTCAACACAACGGAGGGTGTCACACTAGCACTATCACAGTATTGCATCACGGACATTGCACGTTAAACGGTGATGATTTCACACAAAAAGTGTTGAATTTACAGATATTTTTGTAGTGTTCCAATTTCGCCATTTATGGAAGGAGCAAATTCCCTGGTACTTCCCCGAAACCTTATGCCATTTCTACTTTCTAAGGAAAAACAGAAAATAATTTTAAAAAATAACATAAAATTCAAATAATTATAATTCTCAAATTAACAAAATGGAATCTGAACATAGTACAAAATTTTCTAACAATGTCAGATCAGTACTGATCTAACAAATAAATCAGTAACGCCGGACAAATCCATCTTCTTTAATAGTTCATGTCTTACTACCTTGCGTGTTAGAACTCGTTGTTCATTACAAAGGAAATTAATACAGTGTGATCAATGGCTACAGTACGTAGTAGAGAATTTGAAGTCACAAAAACAGAGACGGCAAAACATTGTCAGACATATAGGAATTTCAATAATTCAAATAAATTTAAATCTGTCAGTAATAGTACTTTCATCAAATGTTGTGTTGGTTGTCGAAAATTACAGAAAGAAAATATTTTAACACACATTAATAGATAATTTATGTGCAAGATTGCGTCTCGAAGAAGAGAGTTGTTGGGTAAATCTTGTTCTGCATGAGTTATCAAACATGGCCAAATGATGATGCTATGGGAAAATGTTGTACGATTACCAGTGTGTGTTGTATTGGTTGGTCATTTCGAAACTGATCAACAGAAGTCAATATCAGACTTTCTGTAGACCAACAATCAAATTGTTTGTGAGGAATTCCAGAAATGTCATCGGTTAGAGGTATTGTGAGTTTCCACGGCACAAAACGAATGGAGATTTGCTTACTAGTGTTAGAAATATACTGAGCGTGGAACCATTATTTAACGTGTTTTTCATTAACAGCATTGGTCTATCGTCAGATAACCTTACACTATAGTAACTTGCTATTTCCTTGTCATCATTTAGCTACGGATGAAATAACACCAAAAATTCAATAAGCCCAGAGGAAATGAACCACCTTCAGATTCGTTTTATCCTGCGGTAGCTTTTTGGTAGAGCGCTCACCTCTGATGCGTGAGCACCGCGAGTCGATTCTGGATGTGTGTCATGTGGCTTTGTGGCAGACAATCATCATGTGTGTGGATATTCTCGAGGTCATCCCGTTTCCTCCCACTTTCTTCATTCCACTAAATCTCCCATCATCATCCAAAGTTACCTAAAGGTCTTTAAAAAAATTAAAATTCATATTCGTTTTAAGAGGCCTTGGTAAATAAGCTATTTTTTAATCTATTTAAAAATAGTGGACAAAAAACAATCAGCAATGGTATTGTAGACAGAGATTTAGGTAATTCTTAAGAATATCTATCAAATGAAGTGATCTATAATTTAAAATAATGTCAGTGATGAGAAATTTGAAGTTTTAGCTATAAGCTAATCTTCAAATATCTCGGCTAAAAGAATAAGCTTCAAAATCTGAAATATTTTATTTTCTAAATGTTAATATGTATTAGATAGGTCGCTTTCAAAATTTCAGTATTGTTCTTGATTTGTTCGTTACCGTATTTAAAAAATAAAAATAGGAAGTGTGAGTACCAAGGTATCTTAAGATGAGAGTTCGTAAATTTTTATTTAAAAAAATGTGTATATTACGATTGGCTTATTCGTGGTTTTAA
>JAGDQP010000064.1:155078-185111 GCA_022664845.1 Lepisma saccharinum
AATACTTTAAAAAATCAACTTGAGAGATTTCGTAATCTGAAAAAAGAGAGAGAATGAACCGGGTAAAATGGTCTGCGGTTATGATTTGAAAATGTACCTCCTGTTCCTGAGAAACGAATATCACAACTTTCCAGTACAACTAAAGTATTTTAAGCTCATGTTCAAGTAAAGAAAACGACTGCACATCTGTTTTGTGCAGGTTACAACTTCTCGGACAACGTCACAACTCTTGTCATTGCAAGTTCTATTTCTTGTTTAGATGTTATGAAATTTGCAATTTTGTTTAGACGTTCTTTGAGATGTTGTGTTGTTGTCTCTAAAAACAATCATTAGTAAACTGAAAACAATCATTTGATCGAGAAAAATGTTCAATTTTTAGGGCGCAGTCAGAAAAGACATTTATATTTTGAGGGAAACTAAAAAATCTAAGGCTATTGTGATTCTTGCTAGTCAGAAAAGACATTTATATGTCGAGTGAAACTAAAGAAATCTAAGACTGTTGTAATTCTTGTTAGTCAGAAAGAAAAAAAATAATTAAATATAGAGGGAACATCATATTATTTCAAAACAAAAGTATGGATGAAAGAAATATTAATACAGTTTCTCGAAATGGAAACACATTTCAAAAGAAGTTAGTTTCAATTTTTCAAGTCGTTTTATTTCTGTTCCATAGCAAATGCAAGTTCCTCTTTTTCTTTCTGCTGTCGTGGAGATATGTTTTCTTGTTAGTATCCGACAATAAGCTATCAAAATGGATAGCTCTTTGAAAACAATTAACATCCCTGTAACCGATGAAAAAAACTAATAGAAACATGAAATTTTAGACGTGTTCAAAGAGGCTGGATGATTATTTTTTGTGATTGATATGATGTTTTGGAGTGACAATACATATAAATTTGAAATTTTAGATCTACAGGATGAGAATTATGGAACATTCCCTTGCCGGAAAAGGCAAATTACTTTACGTTCAGGACTAGACCTGATTCATGATAGTACATCGTATGTGAAGAACTTGTTACTGTTTGGAATAAAGAATTTGCTGTGTGATATTCATCCTTACTCAGAGGTGCGATATTTAATTACAGATAATAAGGAGTTGTATTACAATTTCCGCTGCTGTTGTGGATGTTTATAGACCTCGAAGCTATTCAGCTAACTATGGAAAAAGCCTTATTATATCATTTGCGTACATATTTTTCACCCATATGATAAAGTTTCGTCTCCAAAACAAAAAATACAGAATCTACAAGTTAAATATTGCACCTTATGCTTCGGTAACCCAGCTGTCTTTCTTGCTTGTTGGGTTGTCTACCGTTAAGGGATAACTTCAAATTATTGGAGTATGCTCAAGTCATTTCTTGTATGCGATTAGTATCAAATGAGCGTTTAGTGTCAGAATTCTGGTCGCCGAAGTACTTGGTTCTATGTAGAACATGTGCAATGGACTTGGATAATTTTAATCACGAATGTGTGACGTTACCACAAATTCTATTACAGAATATGGCGTACCAGTTACTAGGATTGCAAAGTACAAGATTAGACATTTATTCGACGTACGGTGCGTTTCACACTTCTAGTACATTTGGATGGATTGTGTTTAGTGGCAATTATATTAATGAATCATATCACATATTTTACGAAGCTGTTTTTGGAAAAGGACTTTTCCCTTAGAATGAAAACTGCCTTGACAGAAAATAAAACATTAACTTTGTTTATACCAGAGGCTGTATCGTAAAAAAAGTTCAATAGTTTGTAAAACTGTTACAGCCACAATACAGTCATCATTCTTCAGGTCCTCATAGTAATATTTGCTGCAAACAAGGACAATTGATTATGTCTTTGGCAGTACAAAAGTCTTCTTCAGGGCTTATCAACTTTGGCATAACGTGAATACAATTGCGCCTCCATTTTCCTTGATGTAATTTCCACAGCTGCTTAATAGAACTTAACTGTCTCTAAGTTCTACAGTAAATATTTAACTGGAATAAAAATATTTTAATAAGTTAGTCAAATCACACAATATACATTATTTGATATTAAATTTTTCCACTGTTCAAGCTCTTTACAGATCCAACTGGGTATTAATAAACTCACCAAAACTTGGAATTTAGGTAAATAACGTTTCGCGTTTTTATAAATACGATTTATATGTTTGAGTACTTTATTCCCTTAATGCTTACTCTATGCAGAGGGGAATTGTGGATTTCATTAATCGTTTTTGGTTTTATTCTTAAATGAATGGCGTTACAATTCAAGAGGTGCTTTGTAAATATTTTTCGCCAATACGACTCCTCCACCAACTAAATCCCAAGCAGTGTATAACAAAAGAGACTCAATAAAACATTTTGTAACTAGTCCACAAATTACAGGTTTCTGTTTTAGCATTGCTACCCAATTACAAAAGTTCTTTCAAACTAAAAAAATAAATTGTCCTGTATCATGTTGTTTTAAAAACGATTCAATTCACGGTACTCTCAGATATCTTAATGTAGTTTTGTTCAAACAACCTGGACCTGGGTCAAAGTTGCCTAAATGTGTTCAAATTAAATCTATATTTTAATTCAATACAAAACTTTAAATACCTACCTCTTGTATGGCTGCTGTGCTTAATTCATGCAAGTACATTTTCTCTGATGCAATGGGTCGGCTTTGTGCATATAATATGAGTTATGTTATGGTACGGAGGTATCCTATGTAAAGCGTTTCGTGTATTAGTCTGCATTTGATCCACTCAGTTTGAATAATTAGTTGCACTATATTTAAATCAGGTCTTTCAAATCCTAGATTTCTTAGATAATACTGTCGATACAATTTCTTATAATTTCAAACACTAATTTCTTATCAGACATTTATTTATTAACTAGACGGTACTTGTGATGTCATATTGTCTCGTAACATGTAGTAAAATGTTAGCAAGTGGATTCCTACGGTCTTATAGCTTCACCGTGCTGGAAAAGATGTTAAGTGTCTGCAATAATCACAAATCCAGGCTGAGATGTGTAAAATGCTGACAAAAAATGGTACTAAAAGTAAGTAACTACGCCTTGTTTCTGGGCAACTAACATTGTTTATATGTAATTTTGGTTGCATGAGAGGGAGGGGTAAAAGGAGCATTTGTAGTCCATATAAGACAACAATCTTGAATTCTTTAAAACTAAACCGTTGATATGCATGAAAGTTTTCTCTTTCAAAATATATGATCACAATACCAACTCCAATGTCTTTTTCATGCAAGTTACTTGTACCTAAAATCTTAACATACGCTGTTCTAATATTCAGTAAGCTGTCAGTCATTTTTAAAAGTTCAAACTTTAAAACCTATGCGGAAGTACTCCTCTTTAATCTACCAATAATAATATGTAAGTTTGTTACATAAAATCAAGTGAGTGAATACAACTTTCGCTTTCCTTTGACGTATTTTCGAGATTACCTCATATAAATTTCGTGTAAACGCAGAAACTAAAATCCCTCCTGTTATGTAAAATATCTTCTATTGCTTATGGATTCTTGCAACTAGCAACCAAACGTGTGAAGTTCTTCTCTGTTATTCCTGATGAATATATCTGTTCAACCGAATGCCAAGTATGTTTCTGCATTCATTCGTATTAATAGCAGTATCTTTAGTCTTAAAAATAAATGATCTTATGTGTTCTTCGTGAAATATTTTTATAGATATATTCCCTTATATGCCAAGTACAATCATTAAGACGTCAAGGGGATGGTATATTGACTTTGAGTCTGTCCTTTGTGACATTATCCTTATTTATCATAGCTTTTTTCTATATTATTATACAAATCCGGTTAGCAAAAGTAGTTCCTACCTATATGTATCCTTCGTATTACAAGGATCTCCCAAGTCACGCTAGGAAGAGGGCTCCACTCAATTTCAAATAGTATACAATATTTTCTTATCTCATGCTAACTTTCATTTAGTGTGAATATTTCCCAAGTTCAAACTATCGTTTGAGTCTTTAACCTATTACGAATGCACATTTAAAGTTGAATGTTATTTCTTGTACTATAAAACTAGCTGGTAGTCATTCAGAGATACAAAATACTTTAAAAGTAGGTTAAATCTCAGATGCCAACACCAGAGACCGTTACTGATTGCTTTTGCTGGTTATAGTCATGAAACATTATATAATATCTAAGTAGTACATTAATTAATTGAATTAATCTTGGTTGGGTACATTGCTGATTGATATTGGTCAACACTTGATCTTAGCATATATGAGAAGCTGTTTTGTTCGAAATCCTCCCTACCTTCAAATAAAGACAGTGTTAAAGGTAAGAAATGACACCAGATCCTAACATTAGAGAAAGCAAGTCAAAAAAGCAGTAAAAATAACCTGTTAATGACTCTATCTCTACATGTCTTCTTTCTGTTGAGTACATATAGTGGAAAAATACCACAAGGCTGGGTTGTAGTTAAATTATTCAGTTTCAAGATTTCTTTAATAATTCATAGAAGGAACAAAACATTTTTACTAGTAGAAGGTCAATCGACAAGCCAAAGCAATACTGATTTGTCCTTGAATGTCCTATAAACAGTCCAATAACCAGAACAATCGATTGTATAGACTAGAATTTGACAGCTTTTTTCTCCTTATTAACAATACAAATAGTCTTTGGGTAAAATCCAACAAATGATCCCTTTTCCAGCACAGACAGAATCGACTGTATTTCGTGTTAACTATTTAGAAAAATCCTATTTTGTACTTCAACTATGTACTTTAAATATCACTTTTCTCACTTTATAATGAGTACATATGCTTTCCTGACATCCTCTTTTCTGTTAAATATAACAAATACATGCTTGGTAGAAAGAGTTTTATGTCAAATCAGTCCTGGTCACGATTCAAATTCAAAAAATTAGCAATATTACACAACTTTCTGGTTACATTCTAAATTTCAAGCAATATTTCTCACTTTTCATTGTATATATTGTCTCTTTGGGGCTCCATAGTCTAGTGGTTAGAGCGTTGGACTCATGTTAGCGTGGTCCCGGATTCAATTCCCAGCTAAAGTCCCACTTTTCGCCGTCCACCCCACGTCGTGGAGAAAACTGGAAGTCACGTAAATAACGACATAATGGCCACTCAGTCTAGAAAGCCCCTAATACGCCTGTTCCTGGCTAGATGGAGCGCAGCGCTGACCATACTGCCATCACTCGGGAGAATGCAGTTTCACCAAGCGCAAACAAATGGCGTTAGGGCAGGGTCAGGACCTATCGGGGTGGTGGTTATTATTTTATTTTTATATTGTCTCTTCACGGAATAAAGTCACTAACCTCATCCTAACAGTGTTTTCCTCAATTTCATTATATGATTCATAAAACCTAAACTGAGAACCTCAAGAAAATTTCAGCAACTACACTTGTGGTGGAGTCAGAGATTCTCCGGCAACAAAATAATATGTTTTTATTCCCTTTATGTCTCCTTCAATACAGCAGAATTTAGGTTCCCTTCCAAGTATTGGATTTTAATTTGCCTTTTATTACCACCAAATAAAAAGGTCCGCAAAGCTGCCCTTTATTTTCTTGTTTGGAACTGTTACAAAATTTGTTAGAGTATTTTAAATTACAAGAAAAAAATATCATAGCAACTTGCAAAACAATTTACGGCTACACATTCGATGGATTCCTCATTTTTAAATTTCGTGGGTCACCGTCCGGTTTAATTTCTGTTCAATTACCAATATGTGTCCTTGAAAGCAATTAACAGTAGTCAGCGAAAACAGTGCTTTTTCAGATATTTGTTTCCTCTTTTGCTTCTCTTCTCCCTTCTCTTTCTGCAAACGTTTCATCAAACATATACTTGGCCTAACCTCGCTAAATCAACGATTATATCCCATCAAAGGTCAAAGTTACATCCTAAGCCTCCTTGTATTTATGTGGACATTACATTTAATTCATTTCCAGAAGTGACTTAATACATTCCGTGCATTTTATATGTACTCTTCCTTAAATAATCACTTTTTGCGTACTTCAATTTTCTTTTTGGAATTCTCAATTTTAAAAATGAAACTCAATTTACGTTTTTGTACCATGAAAGAAACAAAATAATACAAATTATCTAAGTGTACTTACCAATTATCTCAGTTATTTATAACAAAGACACAGTTATCACAAAACAGTTCTATCACCAACAAACACTTCATCAAGTAATGACGCTCAAACACTCAAACTGAAACATATGTTTGTCTTATTTCCCTTTGCTTCCCCCTCTCTTTCCTCAATGAGTTTAGAGAGCAAACTGAATTTTTTAAAAGGCCCACCTGTTAACGTTAGAGCGTCCTTTAAAATATCCCCTTTGCTCCTGAACATGCATCATAAATTTCATTCCGACAGCTGTTTTCACCAAAATTACGTAGTCACCCGCATGCAACCGTTTCTTCAACTTAAATCATCCAACCGTTTCTCCCTCTCGGCTGCTCAATAGACGCGAATCTGGTATAGTCTAATAAAATCGATAAAATTATCAAAAGTTTATCGACGCAACAGACTTCCATAACATTACCAATCTAATTCAAATCTGTTGGATTCCATTCGGCACACCAAGTACTCTTTTTCTCCGTGGTCTAGTGGGAAACGTTGCTACACTCGTGCAAAATAATGTACTTTTCGCATTGCGAAAAATTCTTCAAGTTCATCGTAGCAGTAACAACATGGATCGTGACAATATAGGATGGGCATTGGCAGTACTTTAGTTTAGTTCATCGCCACCATAACATTAGTTCCCCACAACAGGCGAAGGGATTAGGCATTTTTTCAAAAGGTTCATCGCCACAGTAACACCAACTTTCCCATAACATGAAACGAACTTAGCTACTTTTTTAACAATAATTTAGTTCATCGCCACCGTAACATTTGTTCCCCACAACATGCGACGGTATTAGGCATTTTTTCAAAAGGTTCATCGCCACAGTAACACCAACTTTCCCATAACATGAAACGGACTTAGCTACTTTTTTAACAAGGGGCCAGTAGTAAGTCTCTCACTACAAAGGAAGAGCATAGGCAGTACTTTGGTTTAGTTCATAGCCGTCACGACACGAAACAGGGTTTGGCCATTAATTTTCATTTGCAAGCATAGAGTCCAAAACATGTAAGGATACTTAAACATTTTATGTACTCTCATAGTATGATTGGAAACCTTTATTTTCTCTGTGGCAACGCAACTAACACAAAAATACTTCCAAAGGACACGCAGGTTCGAGTCTTCACCCCGACTCCAATTCAGTCCAAGGCAGTTCCGGTATCCGAATCTTGACAACATTACGGTAAACCAGACTTATATTCTGGAAGTTAAATTTCAAGAATTCCTCGTCTGCGTTAAGATCTTACGTTATATTACCTTGTCTGTCTCTACCGGGGACAGGGTTTGGCCAACGACTATAAATTTTCCTTTTTAGACATTATTATTGCAACTTGTAGACCTATCTGAGGGATTCCTATGCAAATTCACCTGGGTTTGTTTCTTTAATCTAGCATACAGGAAGGCTAACAAAATGGGTGTCAGTTCGATTCCAGGCTGAAGTCCAGAACTCTAGGTCAATATCAAATCTGTCTTGGCGATTTCATTAAAAGTACACTTCGAAGACATACGTAGGTTCGACTCCAATCAAAATTCTTAAGATAGATCGGGAAAAACAGACTCTGGGAAGATCAATCTTGGAATGGTATTGAAATCTTAGCATGTCGTTAGAAATTGAATCTCCACAATCTGCATTATTTAATATATCTTCCCTTCTCAATAATACAAACATTACAATAAAATATTTTCATTCAAATAATTTTTAACTCTATCTGGCTCGCTACCGTCACACTTGATTCACAAAGTAATTTCATTCAATTCGATACGCTTATTCGTCACGCTAATAAGGGGGTCACGCTCTGTTGAACACTATGCTATTTTTTGCTATGGCGGTATAGAAAGGATCTCGTTTAATCAAATAATTTTGTTCGTTAATGCCATTGTAGTATGCACTTTTATTCATCAATTATTATTATTCATATAATGTTATATTAATTTTCATATATACTCCGTTTCCTTGTACTAAAAAAACACAAATAAGAGGTACCTAGATCTTCGTAATATTCACGAGTACTTCAAGTTTCTTGCATTCATATCAGTGATCAACAATAATAATTTTATTTCTTATTTCGTTTAAAAAAATCATCTCCACCCGTTCTCCTACTTTTCTTGAACTAAATTGGCATTGGCCTCTAGGCTCTGAGTTGATTAGATCTTCTTGTATTGTCTAGTAAACGGGTCGCGAAGAAAAAGCAACTCTTTCCTTTTTTTTCTTTTTAAACTAAATTAACTTTCAGCCCTCAGGGACTCCACCGCCTCGTGTGGTTTGGATCAGAAATTAAAAATGTTTCTTCAACTCTTTTTCTCTTTTATTTTCAAAACTAATTAATTTTTTTCTATATTCTTTCTCTACGTCCAAAAGCCTTCAGGGGGAGTACGTTTGCCTGGTAACAGTCAGAGTCTCATGCAATAACCAAGTGTTTAATTAATGTGTAATTAAATCATGGAGTAGCAAAGCAGGGTACCAACATGGCCTGCGGCATTCCGGGGTACGTTAGAACGATGATACTACTAAGAGGGAGAGGGACGTGGCTACTGCAGCGCCTACAAAATAAGGGGTCAATGTAACATGGATTTCAAATATTTCTACGAATTTCATATTTTTATGTGCTTACTTCGAAAAACATGACTCAATAGCCCCTTAAACACAATACATGACATAATAAAAGTAATTACTGAAGGCTCCATGACGTATGTTTTCTTAGATATAAAGGATATTTTAGTTGCCCTTGTAACAACTTTCTTATGGAACTTTCCATCATAATAATCATTATTTCTTTCTAAACAGAAAATAGCACGCTTAGTTTTCACTTAAGTACCTTCATAATTCCACGAAATATGTTGAAGAGGCTATTGAGTCATTTTTTCGAAAGAACCACATGCAACTACGATATTCCTAGAGATGTGTGAAAATCCATGATGAATTGGATTAATATTTTGCAGGCCAACTCCCTGTAGCCAACTCCCTGTCCCTCTTAATATACGAATTTCCATCCTCTGTAGATGTTCGTGAAATTTGATAGATCCCCGATGAAAATTCATTTTACTATTTCAAACTATTAACGGATTTTTATTTGATATTATTTGTAAAGAAATGTTATTTGAGTTTGTGGAATTAAGTTCAGAGTTATTCGCATTTGTGGAACTGTAATAACATGTATAAACACTCTACTTCTAGGAGACAGTATATGAGATAACAAAGAAAATGAGAGAGAAGGATTGTTTATTTTCCTTGTTTATCATAGAACTGTTCGTGTGAAATTCGAACTTAGTCCCACCCGTGACAAAATGCTGTCCCACCCGTGACACTCAAAATGCCCGTTTAAATTGATTAGGGAATAACTTTTCGATAACTACCTATATTACATAAGACTTCCAATTCTTACTGAACTCGGATACAAAACCACCATTTCATTATCAATTTTAAATTCGCATAGTTTTAGTCACTATTCATGTTGTAGCATGATTATGTTCCTTTTTTGTCCCACCCGTGACGTCTTTTTATTTTTCAATACTTCAACTCTTAGTTTCGTTAATAAAATTCTGCCACTTGATATCAATACCTGTAAGTTAATTCTAAGCGTGCAATGAAAACCACGTCAAAATAATTTACAGTGAATTATCCATTCAACGTTAAAGCAACGAAAATGTAGTTGAACTGTCCCACCCGTGACGATGGAATTGCCCTACACCATAATTTTAACTAAAATTTTCAATGACAAAATCAATTAATGTAATACTTTTTAGTCTATTTCCACAGTATCTACAAGTGTTGGAAAATTACATAGATCATGAGACATACCATACTTTCCCAGATCAGCCAATATGTACCTGTTTCTTGTGCGGTTACTTAAGGGAAAAGTCTTCCCCGCAAACCTCGAACATCACCGGAGTAGAAGCAGGTCTTCATCCAAGAAATTGCAGCTATTCATCAAGGGGTGCTACGCAGAGTATGGTCCACACAGCCCGCTTTACAAGACCTCCAATGCCGTGGGAAGTGGCAAAATATACCCTTCTCCGATAGCTCCAAAATCTCCAGGCATATAACTAATATTAACTTGAATAAATCGGTTTCTAAATTGGGCTGCACACCCATCAGACCGTAAATCTGGAAATTCTTGCCGCAGTGCATTTATAACTTTTTTCAGGCAGGCGAAGACAGTAAACATGTCGTGGATACTTTCATCGCTAATAACGGCAAATGATCGTACAACTTGATTAGACAACCGAGCACAAGCTGTGAATACAGATATTTGGGACTGTCCCGAATGAACGCATTGAATTTCATCTTGAGTGACTTCGGAGTAGTTTTCTGTATAATAAATCTGAAGGACAGTATCATCACTCGATAAAGTTGTTTTCGTGTCATTAAATGTCTTTTCTTGAATTATTTTTATATGCACATGGCGCTTGAATAATAATAATAGTAATAATTCAAGTTCTTTAATTGCATCACCAACGGACTCCCAGCATTTCCACTAACGTAGCTCGACCATTTACTTCTACGGTCCATTTTTTTTTTCATTGAATCGTTCGAGTAGGATTGAGAGTGTCTTGCATAAAAATAAAAAAATAGACAATGTATTCCGGTGTCTTTCTTATCTTTTTCGTTCCTTTCGTAGATAAGTCTCATATCTTACGCTATATTCTCTTAACTTCGAACGGAACATCCTCATTTTTCCACCTGTTGTTGTTTTTCTTATTCAACATAGAAAAATACAAAACATAGTAGTAAGAAACGAATTTATTTTGTTTATTTTACCTGTAAGAACTTAAAAGAGCCTTGCATTATTTACATTCTTCAAAATAATCTCATACTGCTTGCAGCGTTTGTAAAAATTTACAGATCAAAGGTTACATGTAGCTGAACTGTCACGGGTGGGACAGTTAGAAATAATTAAATATACCCAAAATGATTTTGTTTTCTGTATTAAAATTTTCACAATTAAAACCTAACATAATATGGCTTACTTTTACTAGTAATCAAAATTAATCTGAAAATGTATGTGCGACCAAGGTAAAGTCTTTAATGTTTTCTGTCACGGGTGGGACACGAAGGCAGATTGGACATAGATTTGAAGGGAAAGCGTAATAACTTGATTTTTCATGAAAGTATCAACTGGAGTTACACTATAAGACTTGAAGCTTCTCTGACACACGTGTGTGCTATCCTAAAAAAATAACAACGCCAAATGCAGTGTTACCAAATTATATACAAATTAACTTCCATGAAAGAGTCAAGTCGTGGACAATGTTACAGACCCTGTAAAATTCACTTAAAAAAAAAAACTACTTCCAGATTCGCATAATTCAATGTTTTTTCTACCATTTAGGTAACATAATAATCTACTTACACAGTTTTGGAAATTTAGTGTTGAAGTTTACCTTACCGTGGAATTGCCCTGTACTGAAAATCTGATTGTCTATCAGCAAAGGGCATTCTATCCTTAATATAATTATATAGCAGTAGGTATGAGTATAATTTTTCTTTGTTGCTTAGTTTTTTCAGATATTTAAAAGTGAAGAGATATTTATGCTCCATCATGTATATTACAATTTTATATCGTTTTTATCTTGACCGGGCTGTACAAAATTACATTACGGGTCACATGCGGCACGTGGGCCTACTGTTGGCCATGCGTTGAAACATAAGACTGGAAAAGTCAATTTGTTCAATGTTTGTGCAGGTAGAGATTCAGGTACAAAGCTGGACTGTGAAGTCTGAGAGTAATATGGCAACACTGTAATATAGTGAACCTCTTCGAAGTTTTGTGGCCGTGGGTTTATTGTGGAAAGTTGCTCGAGTGTTCGGGGAAGGGTGAAATATTTTGTTTGTCGTATGTCCATCCAGAATCTTAACACATTCGGTAAGTTAAATATGGTCCTATATTCGAAAAAATAATGCACAAGTAGAGTTATCGTGTGTGATATATTATTATTATTATTTAATAAATCAGACGTAGTCAATGGTTACAACCAGTGTCCTGATTTTACAGGTTGTTCAAAATGAGATTGATTTCCTTTCTAATAATCAATATAATCTCATCTTGCTGTTGTATTTATTAAAGTTTTATAGTAAATGAATTTTATAAAAGTGTTTGTTATTTGTAAGGGTGAAGTTAAAATTATTTTTTTCGTGGAATATGACGTAATGTGTTTGCCATTGGAATGTTTCAGAATGATTGGGTGGTTCGTAATAGATGGAACTATACTGCTGATTTTGTGCTTAAATAATAATCATTTCCTGTCTCGATAATCGATGTATTTCCTTGAACCTACTAATTTCAGTGACACTTACATGTGGAACGAATCGTGAGTTTTGATTCAACTTTTGAACCTGAGCAATGACCTCGTGACAGTTCATTTAGGTTGATAACTAGATTGCATTTCATTTTACGGGTGTAGAATACGGAGTCCTGTAAGTGGAAAGCAATTTAGCAACGTAGAAAGACGGACTCCACTGCCTAATATGGAACTATAACATAATTAAAAGTTCTGCTGACAGGGCTTACATGTTTATTAAGCACATTCTCAACCTAGCAGATCCAGTTTTCTATTCTTCAGGCAAGCAGTCTGTGCTGATAAGAACTGGAACTGTTACATTGCACTATATGGTTTTGTAACGAAGCTAAGTTTATAAGCGTTGTACACGTGGGCCCATGCGTTTTTTCGATTTTGGGTCTTTCAGTTCTGTTGAGAGTTTTAAAAATCAAATGTAAATGTAAAGATGTGTACAGACATCAGTATCTCCGTCGGTAACGGTATATCACTATTGCGAAAATTTAATTTATAGGTTTTAGGCATCTATGGCTCAAGGTCGCCATTGAATAGGGGAAAAGAGTTCACCAGGGCCGAAGTTGAAGGTTTTATCCCGACATTTTCCTTGTGTGAATGAGGAAAAGCCCCAAAACCTCAGTCAGTATTATCGGCCACTAGTATCGAACTCAGGAACTCCCGAATGCCAAGCAAAGACTCAGATAACTGAGGCATATGATCGTATTTGCGGGGTCAGCATATTTGGGTACAAATTGTTGCTATTTTATTATTTATTTGTGGAAACAGACATGTTAGCACTTTACATGCTGCCGGTACCCCAGCCGTGTTCATTGGAGGTGTGCGGTTTACGTGGGCAAGGTTCTAGATATCTGACCCTCCTCCACTTCCGAGAGTCTGAGTCAAGAAAATGCTCTCTCTTTTTTTTTTTTTTTTTTTTAAGTATTTGCAACGTAGAATAATATATTGCAACTATAACACTAGAATTAAGATAAATTATAGCAGATTAGTGCAGAGAACAACTGAACTTAATTCATTATTATAGCTGCAATATATTCTCCGTCGCAAATTATTTAAAAAAGAGCACTTTCATAATAAGGACCCTTGGGAAAATAAAAGAACACACCAAAAAAGCAAAACAAATCCACGTAAGATAAGTTAAAAACACATTACAAGATAGAACCAATTAAGAAAGTTTCTACCACTAAGACACCTTACCAAAATACACGTGAAATAAAACCGTGCATTACAGGAGAGACTGAAAGGTTAATTGCTTTAAAGTGGAAGCTATTTCGGGGTAATCTTGAGTGATTCTGAAATGAATGGGGGGCAAAGCCCCCCCCCCCCCTTCCCCCATAGATTCGTCCATGATTATAACTTACACATAACAAATCTACATAATCTAAATTAAAACGCATTCCAATTTGCATTTATTACCAACGCATAATAATAATGAAAAAAAAGAAAATTATAAAAGTTCATACCACTATGAAACCGTACAAAAACACACGTGGTATAAAACAGTAGCTACATTTGAACTGACACATATCAAATCTACATTAAAATATAAATCAAATTATTAAAGTTACTCAGAAAAACATCGGAACGTTATCCTACGAGTCCTTGCGTTCTTCATGGTATCTACATTCTGCACCACTATGGCAGTACTACATGTCAAAAGTAGCAAAAATAAAAATTGCAACGTTGATTAAATTCATAAACAATGTGTCAAAATGCTATACATAACTACAAATAAAGAATAGAGATAATTTTTTATAGTGAATTCTTTCTTTAATCTTTTAATATGCAATTCAAGTATTAAAGTGCTAGCTGTAGTGACACTTTTGACTGTCTGGGAGGTAAAATGTAAACAAAGCTTGTGAACACAGAGAGTCCAATCTTGATGTTTCAAATTATACATCTATTAACATTAATAATCATAAATATCGATAAAACTAAGTAAACGCATCTATAAGAAGTGAAATCCATCAAAATCAGTTAAGATTATTCTCTATATTTAATATTATTACCTGCGATTTAGAACCTCCCCGTTCACGTGACCTCCCCCACCAAATACGAACATAACCCCTAACTGACACTACTGTGGAGTCTGGCGACTTGGACCGGGGCTGTTCTTTGTGGTGAGTTGCCGCACTTGGTATGCACCGGATTCAGGACGCGGCGTGGTTCGGAGACCATGATAATCAGGCCTCTATATTAACTTTCGGGAGCACGAGGCCAGGGAAATTTTTTATTTCACTTTATTATATTCATTTTGGATATAGGCCTATATGGGATACTAAATACGAAAGAATGATTTATAGCCCTTTAAATATTCTGTGTCAAAGCAGACAAGATTGTGCTTAAGGATAATCTAAAGCAATGATCAACAAAAGATGGCAGGCGTATATGTCTAATTTATTCTTATCGTTGCACGAAATTTCCTTGCTGATCCTATAAATTCGCGCCTAGGGAGTTCAAGCGTTCAGGGAAGAAAGTTCATATCCAATTCAAGAGCATGATCGATGCCGATTTTCGTTCTACTTCATTGTTCAAATCGCATCATTGTTGTTGTAAATATCTAAACCTATAGCAATGGAGGGCTTTACTTCCGAAGTTGGTCGTCCGTCTCGTTTTCGATTAAAAGCCTGATGTTAGCTACGAAAATTTAAAAATCATCAATTTGTACGTCCAGTTCTGTTTCGTTCGGTTACCGCGCAGGGGGTGGGGGTGGGTGGGGGGTGTTCACATTTATTAATAATTGCTTTCTTGTATTTTTCGTACATCTTAAATTAGTGACCATGGAAATGTGGAGGTTAGGTGTGGTCATATATCTTTACACTTTTTGTTCTCATATGCGTCAGTTCTTTTAGTCGGAACAAAGCTTACCACACGCTCTCTGCAATTTGTTGTTAAGATTTATTAATCCACGACTTTCACACAATGTCAAAGATTTTCCTCATCACCGTATTGTTTCATAAGCTGTAATACTGTTAACTCGCATCTAGGGCAACGTTCCTGTACACCTGTAGCAATGTTCACAATATAAATGATCGTAACTTTCCCACAATCCAAATCATGCGGTAACCTTCCGCCAAGTAGTTTTTTTATTCCGCTTCCCAACTAGTTCCATGTTAATCACCGATTATACAGTGAAATAAACTCAACTTTCGTTCTTTTTAAATTAACCACACAAACGGGCAAATTATCCATTTCTTCCCTGCAAATTTTACTAGAAACGGACGACCAACTTTGGAAGTTAACCCCAAGGAAGCTCTTTCAACAATAATCAAAAAAGAAAATTAAAGTCAAGTCAGTAGCTTTCAGGAAAGTACAGTACTAGTTGCCTTAAAAGTACAAAGACCAAATTTTTATGCGTTAAGTAGTTACTAAGCAAACTGTTTTTGTTATTGCTTTGGATCGTACTTAGCGGTGTTGTAAACATTCCAGAATGTGTGCAGTTAACTGCTCTGTCTATGGTAAATGATTCAGATTGATTACTTAAACATTTCCTCGCTGCGTTACAATTATCCGACACATGCTATTTACTGGACAAAGTTACACTGATGTACGAAATTATATTGTAATAGATTTCGTCAAGTTGTACATAAAAGTTTGATTACATATGAAACATTACATATTGTGGCTAGTAATATTTATCAAACATTAGACTAGTATGCCGTACAATTCAGAATTTTCCAAGTGACTCCTTTCAAATTCCTCTGCCGTGTGGAAGGAGACTTTACTGTTAAGGTATATATTTAATACGGAGGAAAAACATTGTGAGAGGAGTATTTTTTTTTTTTTAATAAACTCACTTCAAGATGTGGCAATGTTGCATATAATTATTTCTTGTATTGTGTGTATCAACATTAAATGCTTGGTTTGGTTATAATCTCGTTTGATGTACATTAATCAATTTATATAATAAAGGATTCATGGGATTTCAAAATACTGCATTTTCAAAAGTATTACAGATATAATAATTTGTACGGGTAAAGAAGCGAGAACTCGAAAAGTTTTTCCTCACATACTACAAATGTTCTGTGTGGGCCCCCATCAGGGATTTAGCCAATATTTTCATTTTGGGGAATGTGGTGTACTCATGAATTTAGGATGGTAACACCCCCTCCATGAATTGAGTCTGACAGAATCACTCGGCGAAAGTCAAGTTCTGCCTATGCCTTTTGTAGGTTCCACTGTCAATGGTCATTACAGCAGCACTGATGCTTTCCCGAAGTTCTACCAGTGTTGTTGTTTGTGTTTGGACTTAATCATTGTCCTTAACATAACTCCCAAAGGAAGAAGTCACACGACTTCAGGTCAGGTTGGGAGCATGCGAACAGAGCAAGTCGTCACAACTTTTTTTTTTTACCGTGCATTTTCACCATTTTCCTAAATTGCACTCGTGTCGCCACCTAGTGCATTCCTGCTACCACCTGATTCGTCACATGAAAACTTGGTGAGTCTCCGTTTCTTTTCATGTATCAATCATTATTGTATGTGTACCACTTTTGAAATCAGCTGAATCGTTTATAGTAAGCCTGTATATATGCTAGGTACAGTAAGAATATTTAAGTTATCGACGCGCCTAATGGCTTTTTTCTGTCATTTGAAAACTGTTTTCGTACCAGCAAAGTTTTGTGTTCCGTACGTTAAACGTGAATGCTAAAATTCATTATATACGTACAGTAATGCTTTTTAAAGGAAGAATAAGTGTCTGTTAAATTTAGCTGTATTTACGTTTGAACTTACGCACATCATTCCAGGCTTTTCAACGTGTGTAATCGCTAACCAAGAAATAGCTTTTTTTTTTTCTACATACTTTTCTTTAACTCATGGCGGTTCAACGTGTCTTCAAACCTTGCAACCTTAATTTAACTCATTTCCTGACGTCATACAATGAAGAAATTTTGCACAGCGACCTAAGTCGGGTGACAATACAATATTACATTGTTACTTTCGTATATTTTTATATATTTTAAGAGCAGATTTTCTTTTCTTAGTATTTATCCTAAAATCAATACTGTCCTGCAACAATATTGCGTTTGACTGGTTGCAGAATATCGTACGATTTGGCTTACAAACATCAGCTTACAATATGTAGGTAAGGAAAAAGTATCCGAACACCGAAATAAGTAAAATAATAATATCAAAAGCTTCTAACTTAAAAAGATAAAACAATTCATCCTAAAAAAAAAAAAAAATGATTTTGTTTATGCATGACTAAAAATGAAAAGTATGCGTCACGCCAATTGAATTTATAAAGTGACTGTATATAAGAGCGAGCTCATGTTTTTTTTTTTTTCATTCATAACCAAATTATTTTTTACTTTTTAGTACGAATTGTTTTATTATTTTAAAGAAAGTTTTTTTTAAAAAGTTTTTTTTATTTGTTTCACTTTTTAATCCACAAGATAATTTTCTATTGTGTTCTGTTTTATTGCTAATCCTATTAAACATTTTTAAAAGAAGGTTATATTTGAATAAGGTAAGCACATGATTCACTTGACGTGACCTGAATCATCAGAATAGAAAATGCAGAATGCAGACACGTGATGAAATAATAAAAGTAATGATTTCATATTTTAGTCACATGCTTTGTTATTGACAAGATACATACGTAACGATAATTAGCAATCCAATGTGGTCTGCTGCCTCATTATTACAGTTCTTTTTCTTGTCTAAAATGCGTGTATAGATGAATAAATTGCATTGTATTGTGAAATTCTTATCAAAAACTTAGAATACTTATCTTTATACTTTCAATCGAAGTCATATGGTATAAACTGGTTTTGTTTATAATGTAATCTGACAAGATGATGAACAGAACTGTCGTGTTGTAGCTTGCAGTACATCAAACATAAATAATGGCATAGTAAAATATAATTACCTACACGGATTGGGATTGTGTGGGAAAACTTGTTCAGATGTTGACAAAAATTGTTTTCCGCGCGCAAATAACTTGAATTGATGTATAACCTTCAGGCATCAATTGTTGAGGCCATTATTTCCATGAGAACATTGTGATAGCGGGGAGTTGTCTGGTGGATAGGGTGTCGGCCTCCGTGAGATCGCAGACTTCCATTTTTTTTTTTTTTAATCTTTGAGACCTTCTTTCACCCCTCCCAATGAGTATTGGCAGCTACATTTTGCTGTAAAGATTTTTGTTCGACGTTTTAAAGAGCATAGTTAAATACCAAGGCAGCTTTCATTATAACAATTCTGACTATCTCCTTGTGAGAGTAGCAGAATGTTAGATGTAAGCGGCAATATTAAAGAATTCAGGGTCATAGTATGTAGGGTCAAAATTAGGAGATGATAATCCCAGAAGTCAAAATCCAGCTGAGAGTTGAGGTGAGGAGCGATAACTTGCGTTGGTATTAGAACTTCCGGTTAGCACGCGCACTTTTGGTACAAGGTTTGGTAACTTAATTGAATTTATCTTTGGCTTATGAAGAGAATGAGGAAGGTAGTGCCTTAAGGTTACCATTCCGGCATTTATTTGGAGGAACTGAGGGAAACCTCAGTCAGGATGGTCGACGACGGGGTTCGAACCTGCGTGTTATCAAGAACAATAACTGTATATTTTGTTTATTTCAGGTTCAGGAGACAAAACTTAAAATGTATTTATTTAACTTACTGTTCCGTTGTTGATGCTTGGCTGTCACTCGGCGAATTATGACGATCGCACATATCGTTCAGTAATTGCCAAGCATAGGAGTATTATCAGCAACGGAACGGGAAGTAATATATAGAAATCTTGTGATTTCTGTGCTTTATTGTAGAAAGTTTTTTTTTTGTATTTTAATGTTTTATATTTCTTTTAAAAATAAGCCTATTTGTACAACTCATTGCACCTAAAACATTGCTTGGTAGGTATGCTAAAATGCACAGTTACACTATTTCCTGGAGTTAATATGACACCAACGAACTTTTTTTCCTTCTTTCAGACCCCTTTGCAGATGCAATCAAGGGCTCAGATGAGGGGGTCCAAGATGGTCTTGTCCATATAAGGATCCAGCAGCGTAATGGTCGAAAAACGCTCACAACTGTGCAAGGACTCTCTTCGGAGTATGACTTGAAGAGAATCGTCCGAGCCTGTAAGAAGGTAAGTTTTTGAGAAATGTGTATCAAGAAACATCTGAAAAAAGAATATTTTCTGGTATTTTTTTATATATTTTTTTTAAAGCCCTGTTGCACACATATAACTGCAATGCAACATTGGTTAACGACCCGTACTATTAATGTTACGTAATTTGTTGAGAATTTCCGGGAGTTTTTTTTTTTTATCTGGTGCTGTAGTGGGACAAACTGGCGTAAGTTATAATTCTCATAATGTACAATGGCAGGAATAAGTCTATACACAGCATTATCTAATAAACTAATCTGTTTGCTGAGATTTTTACGAAACTTTTATCTGCAGAATTTGATTTCTTTATAAATTTAATGAACAGCTGTAATAAATTAATTACAGCTTGTAGAATCTCCTGTTCATGCAGATTTTTGCGAATTAATTTTGGTATTTGAACGTAACGAGGACACGGTTTTTTAGAATTTGATTTTTTTGTAAAGCCGGAGGGAAAGAGACAGTTAGGAAGACCAATACGATGTTGGGAGGATAATATTAGAAGGGATCTTTGAGATGTAGGTGTTTGATGAAAACTGTCTTGATGTTGCTCATGATAGAATCCTATGGAGAACGTTTGTTACTGCGGCGATGAATTTGCTACTTCCGTAAACCATAAGTAAGGCCTTGTGGCGACTTTGGCTCAGACCCCGGTATCTTAGAGCCCCTTCAGACTCTTATCTAGAGGCTATCAAAATGTATTGCCGAAAATGCTTACAAAACAATACACTCGCGGCACCAAGATTAAATACAGGACGGTGGTAAACGGTAAAGTTGAGAATTTAGATCAAATAACTAGTAATCAAAATTCACCACCAGGTGACCAAATCCCCGTGGCGCGCCAGTTTGACATACTTTTTAAACCCTGATTATTAAGATGCATCACATTGAGACTATTGCGAAGAAAATCAAATTCATATTCAGTTTCGTGGATTAAAATAATATCAACGCCATATCTAATGTACTGAACGTAACACAGATTTGGATAGAATTGGTCCATTTGGCTAAAATAGGTGAAATAAGGCAACCCTGAATGGTGCCATCTCTTTCTATGTATATTTTGTTTTCGAATTGGAAGATATTATTTAAAATGCAAATATCGATTAATTCCGGAATTCCATCAATTTCTGTGTGTGACGACGTTTTCTTTTTGCTAGGAGTAACCCTGTACAGGAATTTACGAAAGATAGTGTCTGATCCGTATTTTCCGATTGTTGGTAGTCCACCCAAAGTACGTAACCAGTGTGTCATCCTCAAACTTTTCAGGAAACAAACACCCGGCCTATTTAGACAAAACTTTATATAGAAGGGCGCACGAATTAAAGTCTATAGCAAAAATTAATCACGCTGTAAAAGAAGTTCAGGTTTGTGTGGTGGGAAGATGGCTTCTATTGATGTTTCCGACATGTGGAAATCTCCGCCACTGGTTTTGGTAAATTCCAGTACAAGAACATTGCTGAAAAAAGAGAGTAAAACCTACACGTAGAAAATTAGGAAATTTTGAAACTAATTGATATTTACATGTCATATAATATCGTAGGTCCCGGTGGTTCAGTGATAAGAGTGTTCACCTCTGGTACCTGGAATCCTTGGACGCTTTTCCTGGTTAGTGTCTCGGTATGTCCTGTGATTTGACCTGCATCTTCTCTGACGACTCAGATTATCTTTCTGCCAGCTGGGTTTTCGTACTTGATAGCAGGAAGTCACGTGGAACTATGTCTGGCAAATACGAAGGGTGGGAAACAGCGGCCCTGTTGAGATCAAAAGCTGCTTACCTTCAAGCGGGATGTGGGGATCCAAATCAGTTGATTGCAATGCGTCACGTTCAGTTCGCCCGTTAGAATTCGTTGATAGGACATGGGAAATACTCTTCACATGTTTTCGTTGGTGTGCACGCATAGTCACATCTAGACTCAAGTCATTGGTAGCTGCTTGGAAAGTCTTTGTGAAATAAACGTCACCTTCCCCCCCCCCCCAATAAAAGAGATTACGCGGGTGCGAGAGTAATGAGATCTTGGGCACTGAAATTATTTTACAGTTATGAACTATTCAAACAGTTATGGCCTAAGTTACATGTCGGAGAAATGGCAATCTTCAGCGAGCACTCTTTCGGGGAGAGGGACGTTGGTGACTACGAACTGTATATTCCTAATGAAGCTGAGAGAAACTATGGGAAGAGTCAGTACGAGTGCGACATAAGTCCGAAGCCGTACCTTAACCACTGGACCACAGCGGCAGGACTCAAACATCTGAGTGATAAGTAAGTACTTTAAACATAATTATGAGTGATTTATTTAAAGTTAGATGTTGTTCAGAAACAATGTAGCCAAATATAACTGCTAAGGCTACTTTCACTCTGACAGAACTTTGATTATTTAAGAAAAAAATTGTAGCATGGTCAATAATTTTCATGTGATTACGAAAATTGATTCGTAGCTTCATCGAAGACAAGAAAAAGTTTTGATTACGTATTCTACCAGGTTTCAGGTATCAAAATTTAAGACACTCCCGTGATCTAATGTTTGATGTCGGACTTCTTATCGCCACGTAGATTCGAGTTTCTCTGTAGACCATACTGAAGTTATCCAGTGTTTCCCTCAGTTTCACCAAGCGAATGTCTGTCTTGTACCTAGACAAAGATCTTGATGACCTTTCATTTTCTGTCCCTGAAAAAGTGCTCGTCGTGTACAGGAACAATTCAATTTTTTAAGTCCTACATTCAGGGTGTTTACCACCCTGAAAAACCTGGAATACTCAGGGAATTTTATAAATCTAGAACACCCAGGAAGGTCTATAATTTAAGGGGAACTCATGGAAATTTATTAATTAAACCTGTCCACAGTTTGTAAGAGCACTGGCCCGGCAAGGCGGAGATCGTAGGTTCGATTCCCACTGCTGATTCGATTATTTTTTTCAATGTGTTGAAGTCTTCTGTTTAAAAGAAATTATCTTCTTTCACTTGTGAAATACCAATAATGTACAAGATGCTTGGACTGGGTGGTAATTGGATTTAAAAAAATGTCATTGCGTATTATTTACATGTTCCACTATACTAAAACTTAGGGAATTTGACAAAAAAAAAAATTCTTGGAAAACTCAGGGAATTTCAAGTCACAAAATTTTGTAGACACCATGTACTATCGACGCCAAAAGTAAGTATCCACCTAGATTTCACTCTCAAATATATGAAGCACTGAGAGTGTACTGTCCTCTTTCTCACCTTTTCTCGATTAATTTCTCATAAACACACACAATGCCAACTTTCACATTCTCCTATGCTTATGCAACCCTTTAAACTGTGATTGCAATTGGGCTTGAAATACGGATACTTACTTTTGGCGCCATAGTACAATAACTCAAGTGAATTTTCTGTAGATGTAGCCAGTACAAATTGAAGATGATCAGTTTAAGATATACAGCTTTTTTTTTTACTAAACTGTTTTATTAGATGTATTTAATATTTGTAAACTTAAATAAGCATGTAATTAATTACTTGTCCCTTGTAATTTCAGGAATTCGCTTGCAATGGTACCGTGATCGAGCATCCTGAATACGGCGAAGTTCTCCAGCTTCAGGGCGACCAGCGAGAGAACATCTGCCAGTGGCTAACGAAAACTGGTTTAGCTAAACCAGAGCAACTAAAAGTCCACGGTTTTTAAAGCCACATCATTTTCACAAAATCCACAACAAAAACCAATGGTTCTTTCGCATAAACGTTTAATTTTTATGAATACTTGAACCCTTTCTAAAAACATAATTTATGGTTTCTTTTTTAATTAAACAGTTCAGTCCGATTTGCGATATGCGCAAGAAATAGTTATTTCACAAGGAATTTGTTATGTTTCAACTAATTTAGTGGTATCAAATCAAACTTTCCTATATTAGTGTAATTCATGTGTGTTTAATATAGTTGTGTTAAAAACAAAACAAAACAAAAAAAAAAATGTTGATCAGATTTCAGACCCTTAAATATTAGCACCAGGTGAAACACACTTAAACACACCTCCAGTGGCTTTTTCTGTGAGTGCAATAGATGTAATGTTATGGAAATATTTGGTACTTTTTGCTCTACAGTTAAAATTTTTTATAAGGGACTCCATGTATCAAAGTTGGTATGAGCTTACGAATTTTTGTACAGATGTATGTTGATCTTTAAATGACTGTAAATTAAGTGATAACTCAAGCTAATTTCAAAATTTGTGATGTTACATCTGCTGTAAAAGGGGCATCTATCCTTTATTGTTGAACAAATGCTATACCACATAGTGAATAAATGATTTTATATATATTTTTACATGTATAGAATTTCCTGAACTTAGATCCTGTTTGGTGTCTTGAATGCAAGAATTGAGTGTTTTAATTTTAAGTGAAAACTCGATTTTGATGAAAGTTTTGATACTTGATCAGGGTGTGTGTACCACCCTGGTATGCTCAGGGAAATCTATTATATATATATATATTTTTGGAAAGTCGGGGAAATGTATGTGTTGGACCTGCCCATAGTTGGTAAGAGCGCTGCCCCGTCTTGATTCCCACTGCTTAGCGGATTTTTTAAATGTGTTAAAATCCTCTTTTTTTTTTTATCATTTGTAAAATACCAATAATGTATTTCTTGGACTGGGTGACTGTGGAATTAAAAAGAAAAAGAAATGTCATTGCGTACTATTTACATGTTCCACTATGCTAAGAACTCAAGAAATTTGGAAAAATTATCATGGAAAACCTTCAAAAGTCAGGGAATTTTAAGTCATAAAATTAGTAGACACCATTGATGTACCGGGAATTTGGAGACTACTTCAATTTATGGTGGGTTACCTTGTGTCGGTAATGTCTAAATTGAACGTTTTCTGATTTTAAGTATGGATACAAGGCCTGAAAATAATTATATCCACATTGAAATTTTTTTTGAGTTGATGGCATTGACTACGAAAGGCATAAAACAGAAAATACTCAGGGCTGGTCTGTTTGTTACATGAACTTCGCCAACAATTCAAGAAAATTGCTCAGTTTGTAAGTTTGCTTCAATCGACTTTTGACGCGATATTAATTACGTCATTTGTGACGATGTTTTTGGTTCTTCCAGCTGTGACACTGCGTAGTTTCCGAAATTTCTTCTAGGAATATTTTCCTTTAGATGTGAGTGATTACCTCCGGAAGTTGGTTGGTTTATTTTTGGGAGTCACTGTATGTATGTACAGAACTGTATTTAAGTGCGCTCATTGTTAAGTATTCATGAACGTTAAGTATTTTATTATCTTAATTACTGTTATTGTCTGCCGTGTATTCTTTCTTCCTTTGTTTTGTAGTGTTCTTCCGAATGTGGCAGGTTCGTGAAGGTAAACTAGAACCTCTCCATTCGTTCCGATTGTGTTCTTTACTTTTTATCTCAGCATACGATTTATTTTCCTTAGTACTGTCAAGGAGTTAGTTATCTTCCCTCAACCATACCGTCAGTTCCATCCCTCAGTACACAATCTGTGTCCTCCAATGTCCTAACCAGTTTTTTTTCTTATTATCTCGTCTCGCTCCTGTTCTCTTCAGGACTCCATTATGTATCTTCTGTATCTAGTTTGTTTTTTCGTTTCCGTTTCAAAAGCTTCCATCTTTTCGTGGAATCCACGTTTTTGCACCATACAAAACATCTAATCAAACTCTCTTAATTGATCCAGTAAAAAGATTGAAGTTCTTTTTTTAGAAATTCTCCACCAAGAGGTAATACTTTTTTTGGTGTACAGTGAACTAAAATTCCAAAAAAAACTGGCCAGAAGTAAAAAAAAATCAAATCGATTTGATAATTTTTAGCTCTTAGGTCGAAGACTAGAGTGTTTGAAGTATCGAATTTGGTTGAAACATGTCCCCCTTTGTTATACCTACGGAAGAGACAGTCATTTGAAAAAGTGCCGTTTGACCGGCTCGGATGTAGTTAGTGTACGTGAAAAACATGTTTTTCAATCATAATTTTGTTAATTTTCAACTTTTTTTTTCTGATCTTCAAAATGGAAGAAATAAGATGAAGGTACGTAGATTTATAATTGAACTAATTAAAGCTGAAAAAAAGAGTTGAAATTATCGTTGGAAGTTCACAAAAAAGAAGGTAAAATTACAAAACAAAATTTTGACGAACGTAGAAAAACAATTAGGAATTCCGCAGAATTCCTTCAACGTATTGATGCAGGATTTATTGTACACGTTTCCCATTACATGTCCAGAAGGTTAATTATGACCCAATTTTGAACGAAACATAGTGTAAATAATTTAGGTAATACAAAGTTACTTAACCCGTGATTTGACGCACGGGGTAACAGTTACCCCAGGTCATTATTAAACCTGTTAATAAGTAAAAATACCTTCTGGTCAAATCTCCAAATTATACCTAGGAATTTGCCCGCCATTTTGAATTTTTGACTTAGCTTTTTGCGATTTCAGCCCACTGTGTCGGGAGAAAATGTCACAAAAGAGATTTATTGAGAAATTCCTTGGTCGCGTAACTGTTTAACCCTTGAATGCATGGCGTGAGTCGAATTAACCCGTGACGATATTTTATATACGTTTTTTAAAGGAATACTTTTGTTGCAGGAAGTTTTCTCAATGAGAGCTCCTATAATTTTGTTGTTCCTAAGTTAGAAGTGCTTTTATTGTTTTTGTATTTTCCTTATTCAAGTCTATTACTTGACGCTACACGAATGCATAGCATGGGTGAATGTGACCCACCGGTTTTATGTAATGGACATTACCGTTTTCCCCGTCCTTACGTATTTTACAACTTGTTTATGAACATCAGATTAAATAATATATAATGTTTTTGAAATTTCAACGCTACGGTTTATCGTTACGTAGAAATATAGCATGAAATACTGAGAATTCAATCTTCTACGTCATACAACGAAAATCATCTGATTGATGTGACGTAATCAATCCGTACTATTTCCGTAGCTATATGCTTCTCCCTGTGTTACGTTCCATATTCAAAAGTTTGAAGACAAACAAAAAAAAAAGAACATTCACATCATCACTTAACGAAATAATTAATGTACAAATCTGCAGAACACACTTCAATAAGTTTAAACACCAAAACATGTTTTTAGTCACAGAAATTGCTCGAAATATTTTTTGCTATCTCTTGTTACCAATACTAACAACTCAAATACCATCTGTATGTTGTTGACAAGCAGTCGGCAGATTGATTACGTCATAACATGGCGGCGGTCGATTAATCGCAAGACAGACTGTTTCGAAGCAAGGCTTTATAAGTCTTGATAAATCCATCACAGAAAGAAAAGAAAAGAAAATGTTTTCCGTAGTCTACTTGAACAGAAGAATTTTTTATTGTAATAAAAAAATATACTACCGGAAATGTCCATTATTGGGGATTCGTTTCTATGTTATATTTAGTATTTGTACCGACAGCACCTACGTAAATGTGAAATCACCTTTTTACGCTAAGTTTATTAGTGTCTTTAACTTCTCTCATCTTAAGCAAAAAACAAAAAAAAAAGGAAGCTTGAATATAGCCGGGTCAAGATGACCCATGTCGTGCATTCAAAGCTTAAACGGCTCGCCAAATATGTAATATTGTCTCGTGAGGTTATTTGAGTTTTAACCCTTCGTTCTTTTTGACAGTTTTTCCAAACAGAATAAGATCTACAGCCTAATATCGCTAGAAATTGACACATTTCCTGTTTTCTACAGACACGCTTCGTATTCATATCAATACATTTGAAATAACGCATTTTCCTTTTAGTTAACAAAGCTATTTCAGTAAAATTGAGTAAGGTCGAGGTCATTTATCTCAAAGAAATTTCAGTTAAAACACCCCGCCACGCAAAGCCCTGAACTAGTTGCGTTTGATTCTAAAAGTTTATTATGAACCATATTCAGGGTCACTCATTATTGCAGAATGTCCATTACAATTAGTATTGCAGTCGACTGACAACCCCACCACTTCGTACCGTAGGTCAAGAAAATGTGGAGCGCTACCTCCACGTCCCCCATGCGCCTTTCACGTGGCATCGCACAGGGAAAAGCTTTACCTTTTACAATTTTCAAAATCTAAGAGCATTATCATGAATTTTAGAACGTACGATGAGATAGAATCGTCAGTGATCTCGAGATCTTGTCCGTTGATGAATTAGAAGTTTTCAAAGATTGAAGTCTTCAGTGAACATAATTTCGAGATCGCTGCCGATTATATTTCATAGTAACATGCAAGTACTAATGCGCTATGTTCTTTTCTCTTGATAGTCCACTTAGATTTTGAGAAATGTTTAAAAAAAAGTGGACAATGAGGACTTTGGTCTTCAAAAACAGTGTCACTGCGCTGACCACGCGGATCTCCGACCGAAATTTGGCCTGGCAAACTCGGGCCTGTATGCATTATCGAAGTGTAAGGAACTCGTTTAATAAACAATTCAGTATTTGAACTTAGTCAATGTAAAAGAAGAGAATACCAGTGTTCGATAAACCACATGATATTGTATAGGGACAACAACCGTCATGGTGGTGTGGTTCCCATTACGGAGTTTGGAAATAACTGCAGAGACAAACAGGTAGGAGCTGTGCTGATTGAAGTTTCCTGAGTTTCAATATTCGAATACCGATATGATACCTAGACAAAGCCCCCCGGCCGCTACTTCCTCTTCCCTACCCTGGTGAGTGTGCTCGCCGAGGAATGTCATCCCTTAAACTTGTAACGAGTTTCTACCATAGTTATATGTCCAGCTTATAAATACTGGGTGTTTTGTTTCATGGTCATATATTGAAGGGTGCAGGTCAGATTCGGTAAAAGGAGTCAACACAAAATCTCTTAAACAGATTCTAACTTTGGTGTAACTTAGTGGGATCTAGAGGGGCAGTTGCTCCAGCACATAACCGTTTTGTGAAGTCATTTCCTGTTCTCGTAGTAGTTGTGTGACTACTGTGAATTTCTTATGTATTAGTTCTGACAGACTTCTGGTTAAGATGGTAGCAATTCGACATTTCCTTTTGGTCTTAACTTTCTACAACCAAGTCCTCGAATGATACGGTCAAAATTTGATAAATGACATTTCCAGTAAACTTAGTACCCATCCTCCAACTGTGACGTTAGAGAGATCGTTGTGGGATCTGGTAACACCAAGATCACTAGCCAAGACCACTTATTCCGTCAGCTGAAACTTCTCCCGGTCGATGTCTGTCCCACTTCTGCTGCTGTTCCTCCCAAATCTGAATGTTATCTTTTTCTTCGTCTTACATATTCAACTTCTTCCTTCCTTATGCTTGCTCAGCCTTTATTACTCAGATTCTTTTTTGGATATTCAGGAAATTCCTTCGACCAGACGTAGGTTGTCGATGTCGCGAGAGTCTTTTAAATGGTGTCTGAGATGTCAGTTTAAGATGATTTAACCTGTCTATTCATTATTATGACAATAAGGCCTTGTATCCATCTTGACTACAGAAAAACAGAGCTTTCTGACAAAGCTGAATTCTTGAATAACAAAAATAACTTCAAACGTAACGGTTTCGGAAGTATACCACTCCCTTCCTCAGACTACACTCTACCGTTCTAATGAAAAAGAAGAAAATGCCCGAGGTAAGTGACTCAAAACGGAAACCATTATTTACGAATATTACGTGAGACATTTTTAGTCATTTTAGACCCCTTCCTTTCTCATCAAAAATAAGCGACCCTCTTCCCTTGCGCTTACGTAAGGACTATCAAATGTCTTTACGTTGTTTCCTAGCACAAATAACTAAGTGTAAGTTTACACTAATATGTTTGCAAGCGAATAGATAAGACTTGTTTTTAATTTATCAACATTAGCCGAACCAAAAATGTCTGAACTTGCCGAGTACTATTTGGCGTCCAAGTTTGTCAGTCTTACGTAATCAGTTTGAATCCTTACATAATACTTGAACGACACCCTGCAGAAAACTTGGCTCTGGGATTTGTTTCATGGTTAAGTTAAAAAAAAATAGGTCTGTAGGAAGGAGATGAGCTTTTCAATGTAGATATGAATCGGTTAGTGTAAAAGCTACGGATGTGACAGTTTGTTAATGTATATTAAATTAGCGGTGGATTTGTGTTCTAATACTGAATATACAGTAAAAATATGGAAGGCAAGGAGATTCAATTTCTCCGAAACTGTTTTGTGCGGTCCTGGAGAGAGTGTTCCAGAATTTAAACTGGGACGAAGTTGGAATTAAAATTAATGGCGAATATCTTCATCACCTACGGTTCGCTGATGATATAGTCCTGTTTGCTTCAAATGCAGAAGAACTACAAACCAGAATGGAAGAACTGAGTAACGAGAGTTCGAAAATAGGCCTTAAAATGAACTTAAATAAAACAATAGTAATGTACAACCAACATGCTGCAAAGAAGGAAGTGAAGATTAACGGTGAGACAATAGGCATAGTTGAAGAGTATGTTTACCTAGGCCAGCTTAAAACATCGAATGCAAAGTTGACTGATGAAATAAATAGAAGATGTAAAATGGCGTGGAGTTCTTTGGGAAGACTACACTTTATTTTCAAAAGCAAAGTACCAATGTGTCTAAA
>JAGDQP010000064.1:185420-202310 GCA_022664845.1 Lepisma saccharinum
AAATGAATGGATTCGCGCACAAACAAAGGTAGAGGATGTAATCAAGAGTGCGAAGAAGATGAAGTGGAGATGGGCCGGTCACATAGCTAGACGAACAGATGGAAGGTGGACGACAAATGTACTACAGTGGATTCCTAGAGAAAAGAAACGACCGAGACGACGCCCAAATGTAAGATGGGTAGATGAAATCAAGCGTTTCTCAGGAGCTACATGGATGAGGATATCAGCAGACCGAGATATGTGGAAAGAAAAGGGGGAGGCCTTCATCCAGCAGTGGATAGAAAACGGCTGAATATGATGATGATCTTGCGCATACATATCAGGGAAGCTTAAATAGTTCTCTTATCCAGTCTTGTGTGTTTCGTTTTTTTTTTGTTGAGTATCCTGCGCACATAAGTATAATTAATTACTCTTTGCTTTTATTTGTCATTTTTAAGGCTCAATCCAAGTGGATTTGACGTCAACTATTCAACATTCAGTGCAGGTAAACAAAATGTAACTTTCACAGACCAAAGTTCATGTCATGCTTCAATCATGGGTACAATTCGGTTTGAAAGAAATGCTAGTAGTGATATCAGGATTGTGTGCAGACACTTTCGGGACAATAATGTCCCAAAAGTATCTGCACACAATCCTGAAGTTTTTACTAACGTTTCCTTAAAGTGAATTGAACTCATTATTGAAGTAGGAAATGGACTTTGGTCTGTAAAAGTTACATTTTGTTTACCTGCACTGGATGTTGAATAATTGACGTCTAACGAAAAAGGCGGGAAAACTCACTTATTAGCACGCACGGACGTTAGTTTTTTCGCACTTCTGTAAAATTGCATTAAAAACAACAACTAGGTATTGCAAAGTAAAGTCAATTTTTTCTTGGCCTCCTCCATGTGCCCTCATAGCGAAGCCTTACGATTAGTTTCTCCAGTGCTGTGGGTAAAATCAGCTCGGCAAGCGGGATAATCTTGAAAATAATAATAATAATGTAACTGAGAAATTGTTTAAGTTTCCAACCTGACTTCTTTTATCTCCATACTCGAATGCCCCATGGATGACATGAAGCCCACAATAATTCAAATAATCATCAGTAAGATCTTGTAACGAAAATTGTATCATTTAAAGTGCAATGGAAAAGAAGACAGAGCCTCAAGAAATTTGGAGGCCAAGTTCTGGGTAATAGGACTTAGAAAAATAGGAGTCAAGTATCTTGTGTTCACCTTTTTTCTTACTTCGGCATCAATACAAAGCACATTTGTTCATTTTTACCAAATTTGTTAATTGCCTCATCAAAACATACCACAAAGAATGAACTCAGTACGACGATTTCACTTAATTCAGTGAAGAAGCATGGCGCAATCTGTGAATAAGTTTTACTTGGATCCAAAGTAAACTGTCTTTGAACACAAGCTTAAAAAAAAAAAAAAAAAAGTCACCCAAACCGTTTTGAAAGCTGAAAGTAGTGTGGTTTCGTACCAGCTTCAAGGACTTCTTCCTTGAAAACGAACTTTTTATAATTCCATTATTTAATGAAGTCTGAAATTTTACACCAAATATCAGCTCCTTTTGATTTCTCAGTAGACTGTGACTGGAAATGGATTGAATTAGGAACTACTACACTAGTACTTGGTGTGGAATCTTTAAACGAACTTGTTTTTGAGAACCTACAACGGTTCCTGGAGGGAGCACATACCCTGCAACCTCCCACTTTTTCACTGCTTAATGATGAGGCAGATAAAACTTCAAACAACTCAGTTTTTATTGAAACATGAACAAATTCCCTGACTTTTCCAGGTTGGTGGTAACCCTGTATCTAGCATAGTTGTATTTTTTTCTTTATCTAGGAGAGAATTGAATTTTATTTATGACCTTTAGGCATCTGAGGCTCAGGCCGGGATAAGGAGGGGAAAGTGTCGACCAGGGATTATGTTGAAGGTGAAGGCCTATATCCTGGCATTTGCCTGGTGACAGGGAAAATCTTCGAAAAACCTGTTAGGATGATCGGCCGCTGGGATCGAACCCACGACCTCCCGAAAGGTAAACCAACATCCTACCACTGAGCTACGGCGGCTCGGTATCTAGGAAAGACTATACTCACGGTTGTTATTCTTTGCAAGGGATTACAGCTTTTGCAGAAAGACTTAAAAATATTTTTATTCAGGCTTACACACAAAAAATAATATATGAAGAAATAAACAATATAATTGGAGTTATTTAAGAAAATATATAATTATCTTTTATTTCATAATAGTCAACAGGAAAACGACTTCAGATACAAACTTTCAACATAATTATATGAATCACTTTAACAAACAATATTGTATATATAATATAAAAAAAAAGGTATTTTAGTGAAACCACCATCTTTCTTACACTCACATATTGCTATGATTCAATCTTATAGAAGACAAAGTTCGAAATGTTTTAACACATCTTTGTGAACATCAGCGTTCACTTTTCATTCTGTTCACCTTAATGTTCTTATTTTTATTGCTTGCAGTGTACATAACACCACATAATAACTGATAAACCTAAAGAACGAACCAGATAGTTTTATTTTGACCTATCTGAAATATATTTTTACTGCTGTCGATGTCTATACATAAAAAAAAAACAAAAAAAAAATAATATTCCTGTTTATCTTCTTTCAATATTTCACAGTAATCTAAAAATCACACATTTGTATTACAAAATATGAACATATCTACGTAATAAGTATTTGAGATGACACCCATCCCATGTAGTATTAGCAAGTAGAAATGCTTCTTTTTATGTTTAGAATTCAGAAGTTTTGACTTATACAAAACTTTAAGGTTTAATTAGTTTCTAATTTAGAGATTAGAATTTCTCATTCTTCTTCACAAGCATTTTAGTATTCTATTATTGACTCCAGATGGCTGGCGTTCCCTCTTTTTTTTTTTAAAAAAAAAAATCTATATTAAGTTCCATCCTGTACCTGTCTTCTAAATATTAAAAAAGGGGGGGAAAAAATGGACCGACAATTTTGCAAAAGGAAGGAAGGACCCCACTTCTTCCCACAAATGCAGCTCTTAACAATAAACGTTTTATTTCCTTCTACGATCTTATATTTAATTCAGATCTTTGCAGTTTGACGAAGACTTAGTTAAAAAGAAATTCGAAGAACAAAATTTGTGACTGCTACTTTGTCCACTTCGGAGGTAGATTTTAACAACAAGTCGTTTCCTTTGTACATTTTGTTGCAGCATTTATTCAAACCTGTATACATAATTATCAACGTAGTTTCCTCAAAATTTCTCCTTGCATCAAATAACAATACTTTGCACTATTATGACCCCAATTTCAATTACAACAGAATATCACAGACACACACACACACAAAATTGAGCAATTTTGAGGGTTTAATATACAAAAATAATTTTTCTTTCGTACTTTCCATTCAACGCTGTATCACAACGCTGCGGAGGCTTGTACTTGATGGGTTGTCTCCTCTTTGAATTTCAGGAGGACTGTGTTCTTAGAAACGTTGTCTCCTTTATGATACAAGACCTTCTCGATCACTCCAGATTTGGGTGCTTTGATAACATACTGAAAGACAAAGTGATTCAATAAAAAAAATGTCACTTGTAGGAATTTTATAATTACCAGCGCTAATGACTGGCAAGTACAGTGGTGATAACCTGCAAAGTGGTAACGAGAACATTTTACCCGAATTTGAAAGTAATTTCTACATCGCAAAACTAATACTTGACTACACATGTACTTTTAATGGGGGCTGTCATGAATAAAAAGCGCCAAAGTCTGCGAATAAAATACAGACGTATTCAGGAGAAAAAAAAAAAAAAAAAGTTTCTTTAGCGTCAGTTCTACAATCGACCGCTAAACTTCCTAGTCAGCGCTACGTTGAGGCCAAGTCTGATTTTGGCCAATGAGAGTTCGCCTCAACGTAGTGCTGACTAGAAGTTTAGCGGTCGATTGTAGAACTGACCCTTAAAGGAATTTCGAAACCCATGCGCAGTTTCGGAGCTAAATGCTCCCAAATACTGCATGGTATCGTCCCAAATGACGTAATATCTCGACAAATAACAGTTTAAGAGGTGTTATGTTAACAAATTTCAATCTACGTTGTACCCAATACACTTATTTAAGTAAGTTATGAGTCAGGAATGCTCCTTACACAGGATTCCAATGCCTTTCTATTGCCCATTACTAATTCCTTGACAAGGGATCAGTTGGCTTAGAATTGGGAAGGTCCTGTGAACGATCCCAACGACTGCCTATCTTGACAGGTTTTTCCAGGGTTCTCAGTCACACCAAGCAAATGCCGGTATGATATCTAATAACTAGGCTACCTTCCAATATCCTCTATCCTGGCCTGAGATCCGTAAAGACTATAAATAATTTTTTTTAAAAAAAGGGAAAATTCCTCTATGGGACACTCCTTCAATCATAAATTTTGTTCAAATCTATTGGATATAACTTTTTTGTCACCTGCTAAGCCGACACGTATAACCATCATTATTTGTCGAGCTATTTCGTCATTTATGGCGTTACTTCACGACATTTGGGCGCCACTAGCCATACAAGCTTCGAAGTTCTTTCAAAGCAATTTGTTTCTTGTCTCGATCCTAATTCATTCTTCATTTATAAACACAAATTTTAAACACTGTATAAAAATGTTACCCATAACCATCGAGCTATACGTAATGATACTGGAGTGACTGCTTAGTGTCGAAAGATAGACCCCGAGCAAATATTTAAACTCGTTCGTCCACTTCCAGTCTAATGCAATTTGGGCCAAACTTTCATTTTTACTTAAAAATTTTACGTTTCTTATCGATCGGTGTGCGTGCCTGTCTTTTTTATTTGTCTCTGCAAATAATTTACGGTTTTTACAAGAACTAAGACATAAATGAGAAAATGAGACGCACAGCGATATTAAGCGTAAAAAACTTGGTTAGAACCGAAAATTTGGTCCATATTGGTTTAGACTGGAAGTGGACAAACGAGATTAAGTGTTCTCTCCGCTCACTGACTTCAAATTTTCATGAAGTTTTCAATGGCAGCAGTCAGTTCAGTGCCGCTTTTAGATAGAGATCACTGCCCATAACTCTGGGACAAAGGATTTCATCCTAAAGATGACAAACGACCATTAACACCACGAAAACTGTTACAAAACACCCACACAAATTTATTATGCTTAAAATGTTAAGAGTTCCTGCAGTAATCATGTAAAAAAAATATCAGAAAATCACTGTATTTCACACACAGGAAGGAACAGACGAGGAACACGTGCATACAGACAAAAGACAACTACGGAAGAAGATGGACGGTTTAAGGGTTATTGAAGATTTAAGCCAGGTTTCATATTTGCGCTCAAACTGTGAATGAAGGCTCCTTTCCACAGGCTGTAGTAGGCAAAATGTATTATAGCAACACGCATATATCTGGTGTAGTAAAAAGTAATCCATTATTTTGCCAATAGATGGCTTCAGTGATCTGTAGCTCGCGTTGTATAAGTCCGATCGGGTTCAACGAGATGGCGTTCAAACGATGAGATTGCGTACTACAAACACTGTTCAGATAGTTGTGATGAGTTGACTCAGTGTTGTGTGAGCGCGCGTCAAAATGGACACTAGCAAAGAGAAAATACGCTATATTTTACAGTTTTTCTTCGATAAAGGCGAAAACGCAAGCCAGGCGGCTGCAAATGTGAATAGTGTTTATGGTCCTGATACTGTAACAGCCAATCACGCGCAATTTTGGTTTCGTCGATTCCGTTCCGGTAATTTTGACGTCAAAGATGTACCACGCACTGGAAGGCGACGTGTCGAAAATGTCGATAAAATCATGGACATTGTCGCGTCCGACCGTCATGTAAGCACTGTTTCGATTGCCCAAGAGCTAAACATTGCACAAAAAACCGTGTGGAACCATTTGCATAAGGCTGGATACACAAAGAAGCTTGATGTATGGGTGCCACACGAGTTAACGCAAAAAAAAACCTCATGGACCGAATTTCCATCTGCGAATCGCAACAAAAGCGACCCATTTCTGAAGCGGTTGGTGACTGGTGATGAAAAGTGGATCACTTACGACAATGTCACGCGAAAACGGTCGTGGTCGAAGCGCGGTGCGCCGGCGCAAACGGTGCCCAAGCCAGGATTGACGGCCAGGAAGGTTTTGCTGTGTGTTTGGTGGGATTGGCAGGGAATTATCTACTATGAGCTGCTCCCCTACGGCCAAACCCTTAACTCGGAACTATACTGTCAACAATTGGACCGTCTGAAGGCAGCAATCGCCCAGAAGCGCCCAGCTTTGGCCAATAGGAGAGGCATTGTGTTCCACCAGGACAACGCCAGGCCACACACATCGATAGTGACTCGCCAGAAGCTCCGGGAGCTTGGTTGGGAGGTTCTTATCATCCACCTTATAGTCCGGACCTGGCACCGAGTGATTACCATCTGTTCCTTTCCATGGCGAACACGTTTGCTGGTGCAAAATTCGCGTCAAGAGAGGCTTGCGAACATCGACTGTCTCAATTTTTTGCCAATAGGCACAAGGGCTTCTATGAGAGAGGCATCATGATATTACCTTCCAAATGGCAACACGTTATCGAACAAAACGGCGCATATGTGACCTACATCGGGTCATTCTAACTATGGTAAGTCAAGCCTTCAATGTCATGCAAAAATAATGGATTACTTTTTACTACACCAGACATATCAATGATCAAAAGACTTGTAGAGAAAAAAATAATACATTTTAGGGGAAGCAGGCAGATATACGGGTATTATATAAGATGGTTAAAAAAAGGTAGAAACGAAGCCCCCGTATAAGAACATCACAAAGACAATAGAAAAGCGACAACGTTCCGCGGAAGCGAGTTCACATGACAGGAGAGGAAATGGACGCATAGGACTGGTGCTAGGGAGTCGCCATGTTTCCTACGGATGCTGGGTAATAGAGTGGCCAGGTTATGGAGGCGGGAAAATAACTAATGGGACCGGGAAATCAGCAAATAGAGAAGGAAGTGCAGAGGTCACTAGAAGTAAGTGAGAGGCTTCCTAAAGGAATCTGAGGAGAGGGGGGAAATAATAATAATAAAGAAGAAGATGATGATAAAGGAGGAAAACAAAAAAAATGAAAGTGAAAATAGAGAAGGAAGGAATTAATGGAAAAAGGAAGATCTGAAGGCGAGGACAAAGGAACTGTGCTGCACGGAGTTACATGCTGTTAAGACCAGGTTCATGGTTGAGGGAGTGGATAGAGATGTACGTCTGCTCCCATCTCTTTCTAACTGTGGCGGGTGAGTCAGGGTTCAGAATTTTCAGGGTGCTGACTAGAAAGGTTTCGTCCAAGGTGCATATATAAACAAACAGTGAAAACATGGCAACGTTTAGTCGAATACGTGTTCACATAATAGGAGAGGAAACGCACAGAGAGAAGTGGTGCTAAAGAGCGACCATGTTACCAACTGAAACCGGATAACAGTATGACCAAGACAAGGAGGTGGGAATGGCGATGGAAGTGGGGATTAGGTAACCAATAGTCAGTAAGGGGCTTTCTAAAGAAATAAGAGGGTAAAGAATCAGCGGGGGATAATAATGAAAGATGAAAGGAAATAAAATTAATAAATGATAATAGTATAAATGGAAGTACCAGAGAAGAAGGGTACAGAAAATTATCATGCAACTAACTCCGAGTTCGTGGTCAGCGGAGAGGATAGAGATCTGCTCCCTCTCTTCCTAATAGTGGTGGGTGAATCAGGACAGAGAAGTTTCAGCTTACTGGTACGGAAGATGTCGTGAAAGGTGCGGCTGTGATGTAAAGTTTCTTGTATGGGGACATGAGGTAGTTGTGATTTGAAGAAGTAACGGTGGTTGTTGATGCGGATGGTTAAAGGCGCATAGATTACCCTGGTGTAGAAGGCGGAACATAGCTTACACAGTAAAAGGTAGATACGATTACACGAAATGCAGTTCCGAGAATGTCAGAAAAAGTATGTTTTGTGAGTGACGGGATGCTCAAAGGTCAAACTGATAAAAAATTGGGACAGGTTCAGCAGCGGGGTTTATCGCATTGGCAGTGTTTGAAGGGGGGAAGGTACTGAATGGGTCCAGTTTTGGTCAGAATTGTGTTTAGAATTGGTGGTGTGCGGTAGACTGTTTTAGGTATAAGGGGAAAGTTCTTTCAGTCTCAGGTGACGCAATCAGGGTGGGATTGTAACATAACAATATTAAAATTTAAATAATAAACTTTACAATTGAGTTGCTTCGGAAATTTAGTACTGGTGGCGGTAGAGATCGCTGCTTGTCAGATACTGCAGCGTGAGTAAGAACCACCTGAGGTGAAGTATTTATGGTCTGGGTGCGGCAAAATTAGATTCTGGTGAATAGTGTCAACAATAAGTTAAATTTATGTTTATTTTAAGGCATCTAGGGCTCAGGCCGGGATAGGGTGGGGAAGGGATGTCGGAAGCTAGACGGCCAGGGCGTATTTTCAAGGTACCATCCCAGCATTTGCCTGGAATGACTGAAGGAAAACTCTCAGTCAGGATGGGCGGCCGCTAGGAAAGCACCAACAAGTATGAATCGTACAGGAAAGGAATTGTTCGGTCAAAAGGAGGACATTTGTTTTTAACATACAGGTAAAAGTAACGTTTTGTAATATAAGAAGATTATAAAGGGTAAGCGTTGTGGTAAAAATATGCGAATTACAAAACAGACATATTATGACCGAAGAACACTGAACAGTTTTACAAAGAAATTGCACATTTTACGCTGGTTTACATTTACAAAATTAATAGGACCGAAAAGTGAAAACTGTATTAGGGGTTAAAAATGAAGTATTTGTTGCAGTAACTTACGCAAATGCTTAGTGCTACAAATATTTTCTACAATAAAAGCAAACGTTTCAGGATTTAGTTACCGTATTGGACATAAACATATAATTTCCAGCCAGAATATAAGTATGTTCGTTATTGAAGTGAAATGCAATATATAGAACTGCATCGTGTCAAAGCATGAACTAAATAATATTAAAAAAAAAAAAAAAAAAAAAGACATTGCATTTTAGAATTGAAAAGAAACTATTCCCAGTAAGTAAGAGTGGAAATAAAATTCATTTTTCAGGACAGAATTTTGAATTTAATTTTAAGGCCTTTAGGCAACTTTGGCTCAGGCAGGATGGATGATTGCTGGAATAAAGAAAGTGGGAAGAAACGGGAAAAACCGAAAAAAACTCACGCACACCGTATTTGTCCACCACAAAGCCCACACGGCACGACGGAAGATCGAACCGACCAAGCACCAGAGGTGAACGCTCTAGCCACTGAGCCACCGCGTCCCCATTTCATGACAGAATTTGTGTGTGTACGAATGCGGAGATTTATTTAATGTTTTAATTTATACTTTAAAAAAAGCTATTGATCTCCCAACATTTTTACCGACATCCTACATTACAGGATGCGCTAGTTTGTGAAGTTTTTGGAGGACCTGAAGGCTGGGATGGTACTGAGTGAGACTATTGGGAACGGAGGGATGTTCGTAGGGAGGCCAACTGGAGTTTTAGAGACTCTTGGCACGGTCCAATTGTTTACGGATAAGCTGACTGGGGTATGCACGAACGATAATGGAAGAGTGGTGAAATAATTTTGGATTAGGTCATTAGAGGAGCAGATGCGGGTGCCCCGAACAACAAGAGCGTAAGATATTGGTCAAAACAAATACTATAAAGAGCAATAAAAAATGGAAGAGCTTCTCATTCCAATAAAAAAGATTCTTTAACAAATGAAAAGCGATAAAGTTAGAACTATTCAATAAGAAGAAGGAGAGGGAGTTTTGGAATTTTAGTGATGAAAGAAAACTGAAGGCCTTAAAATGTGTGCATGGAAAAGAATTTTAAAACAAAAATATTGATCTTTTTTACGACAGAACAATACTAGGTTGAACGATCCTAATTATAAATAATAAATACAATAAAAGCTTACCTCCATCTTCATAGCAATCATTACAATGACGGGGTCACCAATATTAACTATATCTCCATCTTTGACAAGTACTTTCTCAATAATTCCTGGCATTGGAGCTACAGCATCACTCAAAGAACTTCCACCAAACTGACTCTCTAAAAACCTGGGTCTTTTCGTACTAAACACACAGCTGCCATCCTTGAAAAAATAAACACCAAAAAGTTCAATTACAGACAATATAGTTAAGAACGTTTTAAATATATATTACAAACACTTAGATTACAGTTTATAAATCTGAACTATAGTAAAAGAAAATAAGAGAAACATAATGAGCATATGCTTCCGTGGTTTACTAGCTAAGGTCGCTGATTTTATCAACACAGAACGAGAAAGGGTGAAGCAGGTTCGAACCCTGCGCATGGCCGACCTGTAACACTCCATTCATTTCCTCATTAGGAAGACATTTTAATATTCTCAGCAGCATTCTTATCAAAGAAGTTCTAAAAATCGCGAAGGCTCCGGTCCCTTGCTAGCAGCTCAGACACACAACCAAACATTTTAATAAAACAGGTTGGCAACACTGACAACTGGGTGCTTAAGAACACCTTACAATATTTATGCCAAGGTTGGTGAGGATACGTATTACGGAATGGAACAAATTGAATTTTGCAGGAAATAGGTTGACAGAAAACACACACACTTGTGAATATAGATAGCGCGGTAGATCGTATTTTGACGCCTTCAAACAACTTGTGAAACAATACCCAAGATCGGCGCATTATTAGTTTTTCACATTAATGTTTCTCAACCGAAGGACCGATCGTAATTTGGACTGTTCTGGAAGAGTTATTGTTGTGAAGTTAAACAACAGACTTTGAAACTTAAAAATATAAATAAAGAGATCGTCGTGTACAGGCTTCATTTAGTACTGACACAAAACCTCTGTCAACCTTTTTACTGAAAAAGAACCAGACTTCTCGTGACGATCAGAGATATTGGTATTTATACTGTTTTTTTTTTCTGGAAATCAAGGCATGAGCTATAGTTCAAAAATAATTGCTAGCCATAATTTTAAGGATCAAATTTTTGAAGTTAACTAGTTACCCGTCATAAGCCATCCCCATTGAGGCTTTAAAGAGTTTTCTTAAATACCACAAACAGAAAATAAGGAGTGTACAAGGCTTCTGTTCTGACTGAGCTCTCCTTGAACCTTCCTGTAACTCCTACAGAGGGAGCTTTACCGCTGAACTTCTGAGTCATATTTTGCATTCTCTTGGCCTCAACTTAGCACTGACCAGAAGCTTACCGGTCGATTGTAAAACTGGGGTTAATGCAGCATTTTTCTTTTCCCATTTCATGAAGCTGGATTGGGTCAACGGAAAGACAGTGACAATGGTATCATTCATCAACGTATCAGGCCTTTCTTTATATTCTTAGGAAATTCTAGATGGTTACACATGATGTTTACATAATGGATCGTTTCCTCAGTTTTTTTTAATAGAAATTTTAAATACAGCTCTAGCTGCAAGAGTCGCCATTTGTTATTACTTTTTCAAGTACTTATTATTTACATAAGAAATGCCTGGTCTAGACAAATAAAAGTTAAAATATATATAACATGGCGGCTCCTTAGCTCTAGTCCTCTTTGTACATCTTTTCTTCCATTGTGAATATGCTTCGGCGGAACGTTGCCTCTTTTTTTTGTGTTTATTAAGCTTGTCTTTGTATCCTAACATGTAATTACCTTAATTTACCATCTTCTATATAAATTTCACCTATTATATTGCCTACCCAGCCTTCTCCTATAAGTATTTGATATAGCCAGATAGCAGGCCAGCTTGCAACAAGGTTTTCACGTCACTTGAGCTTGTCAAACTTGATAAGCAAGGTTGAAACAAACTTGTTGGAACAAGAAGTTCCGCGAGGAAGCTCGTCCAACTTGAAATTTATTTGAATTTTGTTTCGTTGAACTTCTGCTGTGGTCTCAGTGCGCTAAAGTACCATCACGTGCCTAATCTCGGGCAACTTCCACCCCTTTTACAGGCATCTCTTGCGATCAGATGAACTAAGTATAAATAACGCTTGGAAAGGCAGTTAGGGCGTGCAGTTCCGTAGTCTGATGACTACAGCATCGGATTGGAGTGCAAGTGGTCCTCGGGTCAATTCCGCCCAGGGCAACGTTTCCATTTTTTTAAGAAGTACAATATATTTTTCATTCTGTCAAAGCTGGTAAACTAAACTGCTTGTTTTGACCTTGTTTAAACCTTTTTGGCTTAATCTGATAAGCTGGTATCAAATTTCCCTACATGTCAAAGCAAGCATGATTCATTTCTGAGTCATCAAAATTGCTATGTGGGTATATTTATGTATCGTATATAAAAAAAACTTTTTATGATCGTCAACTTATATTGCATACAAACCTTCGTAAAAAGATAAATATTTGAATCAAGGAAGAAAAGTCGAGATTTTGAAATGATTCCCTCTATATCACAGACAAGTTCCAGGTTATTATTACTCCTAGTTAAATTTCCAGACACAGTATAGGAGTTGCCGTCTATTCGAACACAATACTGCCTGGGCCGAAGGTAAGTCAGCTCAACACAAACATCTGTGAATTAAAAAAAAAAAAAAAAAAAAAAAAAATACAAATATTGTTGGGAAAATTATTTAAGATCATGGAAGTATAAAAGACAAAGATCGATTTGTTTCTTGGAAAGTAAACAATTAATTACTGAACGTCATATGTCTTAACAATACACAGTCTAAAGGATAAATAATTTATATCAAGTGAAACTATTTTATGGTAGAAGTGATCGTAAAATCTTTAATCTAGAAAATATGACCTACAGCTTAGGGGTCGTTCAAATATTTCGTCAGTGCATTTTTATTCATTTTAGACTTCCTACCTCCCCTTTAGTAAGCACAATTAAGCAGATGCGCTATCTCTAATACATGGACGTCCGTCAAAAACAAGCAAAGCTTAACCCTTGGATGCTGACGTGATATTTGAACAACCCCTTATTCAGAAAGAGACCTGACAAATACAGTAAGCAGTAAATTATTCTCTCTTGTATGCCTGTCTGTACCTACGAAAGCTTCCTTTTTTATCAGCTCATTCGTAATTATGTGACTATAATACACACGTTGATCCGTCTCCATCAGAACATCATGTCGACAGCGCCATCTGGTAAACCAGCTTGCACAGAGCATGCACACGATGATTAATGTGTAAGCTTTCGTATAGCAGAGTGAAGGTGTTGTAGTGGGCAGAATGCCACCGAAAACAAATCGCTATTCGGAAGGATACGTGATGGCGATTTTACATGCAAAAGTGAGCCGTTTTCCGCATAGTTTAACAGTATTGGAACCAAGAAAGGTGTGTTAGGACGGACCACTGTTAGTGATATAATTAAACGATATGAAGAGCAGCCGCCTCCACAACCCACATCACCAACAAATTCGCATCCACAGAGGGCGCCAGTGAAACTAAGAAGATCCGGGATATGGCGATCTGTGAGAATCCACCACCACAGCATGTGATGGCCAAACGGGTCAAAAAGGGCCAAACAACTGTTAATCGTGCAATCCATCAGCACTTGAGGTTGAAAACTGTACCAAGGCCAGCGTACATGCTTTACAACCACAACACATCGCGGAGCGCAAGAGCAAGTGCAGACACGGGCGCCACCTAGCTGGTGACCGATGGAAATTTGTTGTGACAACGGACATACCGAAATGACTGTGGCATAAAGGACCATGACCTACCATGGTCTTGACGCAAAAGACCGGAGTCACTTTGTGCATCAATGCAAAGGAAGTTTCCCAAACGGTGTCAGGATTCTGATTGGATTTTGCTACAGTGGGAACATGACGATGCGTCGGGTGGAACAAAAATGTCAAAATCAATGCTGGAGATTACCAAGAACATGTCCTATTGCCAGTTTATACAAGAGAAATACCAGCCTTGAATGGAGCAGACAGCAATCGTGTGGAAGTGCACTAGGACAAAGCTTCGAGTCACACGGCCAAAATATCCCTGGCCTTCTTCCGACGCATAGTCGCTGCAACTTGTATCCTTACTATTCCGTTCCAGTGAAGAGTCCAGATGCTAGTCCAATGGATTACTGTGCGTTTGGACTTCTCAAATAGCGCCCTTCCACACGCCGGATTCGCACAGTGCCTATAGAAAGTCTGCGAGTACGAGTGGAACAATATACCCCTGGTTCAGATGCAATGAAGTCCGCTGCAGTGGAAGCTGTACAACACAGAGGTGGCTCTAGATCGAACATGAACGATGGTGGCTGGCTGGAATCTCTTAGGTAAGCAACACTTTCCTTTTGTTCGTATGAAAATGGATCAACCTTTGTATTACTTACGAATGAAACCTGCAGCTCTTTTGTGATGATGATGATGATGATAAAAAAAAAAAAAAAAAAAAAAAAAGACAGTTTTACGTTTAACGTTTGTGGCCAGGCTATGCCCAATGTCGGATAACCCTTTTTTTCTTATTTTTCTATTTCATTTTCGTTAAAATTTTCAACAATGTGCACAGCTTTGCCCGAAACGTTACACGTATTAACTATACAGGGCATATCTTAATATGTAGAAGAAACTTCACAGACCAATCCTTGACACCAAAACAATGAAAGAAAGAAAGAAAAAAAAAAAAGAAAAAAAAAGGGCCATATAAATATGTCGACGATTCCATTTCGTTTTCGAGATACAAGGTTTTAGATTTGGTTCCCAAAATCGACTCCTGTCAATAGTAAATACAAAAAATATTACACCATAAATCAGAAACGATGCATTAAAATAAAATTTTGTTTTCGGAGGTAATTTTTAGCGATCTGCTGAACATTAAAAGCGAAAAATATATCCCATAGGGTTGTCAATGTTGCCAACCTGGTATATGGTTTAATTTTTTCAAAGGGCGCTACGTCAGTTTATTGGATATATGGTATCGTCTAGTGATGATAAACATTATATGTGAAGCACAGAACGCACTGTTGCAAGCTGTGAACTATATATAAGGTGAAATATTCCGCATGTCAATTCTCAACGTTTAACTTCACGTAATATTAATAGTTTGCAACACTGTGTTCTGTGCTTCATATATAATATTTATAATCACTAGTGGATACCATATATCCAATAAACTGACGCGACGTAGAGCCATTTGAAAAAGGTAAACGATATACCAGGTTGGAAACACTGACAGCCCTATGGGATAATTATTTTCACTCCTAATATTCAGCAGATCGTTAAAAATCACCTTCCGAAAACTACATTTGATTTCAAGGCATCGTTTCTGATGTATGGCGAAATATTCCATGTATTTACCATCGATTTTGGGCTCCAAATTGAAAACACTGTTTCTCGAAAACGAAGCGGAATCGGACCCATATTTATATAGACTTTTAAAATTGTTTTGGTGTCAGGAATTTCTTTGTGAAATTTGTCCCACATATTAAGATACACCCTGTATATTTAATAAATTATTTTCATCACAGAGGAACTTAAGGTTTCATATACATTCGGTTATATTCTAAGGGTATCTACTGAATGTTTATTTTCAAATTAAAGGGTTCTTTTCCAAATGAAATCAGTGCTGTAACAACAGATCATTGCACACGTTAATAGACTTTTATATTATTTTAAAGAAACAAAAATGTTTAGTTTACTAATTAAAAGATGCGCATACAAGGACCAAAGTTATACCATTTCTTTGAGCCACTGTAAAATAATGAAAAATGAATAATTATGTATTAAGTGAAATGCAAATTGTCCAGAGATTTTAAACAGGAAAATGTTAAAAGTACAATAAATAGTCCATATCAGAAAGCCAGTTAAGAAAAATGTGTAGTAATTAACTAAAACAATTTAAATGTAGGAATGAATGAATGAATTAATTTATCCCTCTCTCGTTGAGAACGTAAAGTAGCGGAAAGATAAGAACCCCACTTGCAATTGGAAGCTATCGGCAAAAAGGACTAAAATTAGCCGAAATAAGCTTTACCAAATACACGTCCAAGAAATATTTTTACTTTTTCCTTTCTAATGCGCTGTATTTATGTATCAGCAACTAATAGGTATTAGCAAAGAAAAATTTCCATTTATGGCAGAATAGTGCTGCAATTTTTCATGTTCGCTTGTCTTCATCTCAGGGATGACGTTCCTCGACGAACACTACTTCCACGGAAAGATACAACGAATATTGCTTTATTCCAGACACAACAGCATTCGCACTGAGGGACTGAAGAAAAAAAATACTCCGGAAAATCTGTCAGGATGGCAAGCATGAGTCCCATTCTCAATGATTATCTTTACTCAGCGACCATAACCACTAGACTACGGGGCTGGTTACCGATCTTTATGAATCTATTCAACTATTCACTAACCAAGATACGAACCTTTCCCATCAAACGTGAGTTTCAGATTCCTAATAAGATGATAATTGAATCTTACACCTCTTTCTCTGGCAAATGGACTGAACGGATCCAGCGTTTTTGCAGCCAACCTGAGAGATTCCAGTTCTTCGTTTAGAACTAATCCAATAGCAGCCTGCAACAGAAGAAATCATAGAAAATCACCTATGCATTAGAACTATTTACAAACATTATTATTAGGACGTACAGACTTTGTGGATGCAAAACTAATGCCAATAGCTACAAATTCTTGGCAGTCTTCTCATGAAAAAGAGCGTAAAAACAAAAGGTATCTAATGTTTCAGTCAATCAGAAATGACGCACACCACATTTTTTTACATGCAAAGCCCTCTATGTAGTGGCAGCATGCATAGAAATCTGCCTAGAATTTAGTCCAGGCTATCCTCCTATAGTTCACTGTCTATTTTAAAGTCCAGGCTACCCTTCTGCTTTCCTCCTATAGTTCACAGTCTATTTTAAAGTCCAGGCTATCCTTCTACTTTCTTCCTATAGTTCAAC
>JAGDQP010000064.1:202320-223284 GCA_022664845.1 Lepisma saccharinum
TTATTTTAAAGTCCAGGCTATCCTTCTACTTTCCTCCTATAGTTCAAGGTCTATTTTAAAGTCCAGGCTATCCTTCTACTTTCCTCCTATAGTTCAAGGTCTATCTTCAATCCAGGCTTCCTATTTTCCTCCTATACTTCCAATGTCTATTTTAAAGTCCAGGCTATCCTTCTACTTTCCTCCTATAGTTCAAGGTCTATTTTAAAGTCCAGGCTATCCTACTTTCCTCCTATAGTGCAAGGTCAATTTTGAAGTCCAGGCTATCCTTCTACTTTCCTCCTATAGTTCAAAGTCTATTCCAAAATCAATCTCAGATTGACTGATAAATATATACAAATTATAAAATAAAGTAGAAAAAGGGTTATTTTTAAAGATATACAAGTGGGTGTACACAAAGTTCACACACAAATAAAAAAAAGTTGTGACAACGTTTCGGCAAAGACATGGTCACGGAAAAAGAAAAAAAAATGGATAAGAGTGGTAACCAGGAGTGGCTAAGTGATAAAAAAAAAAGGTAAAAATAAAGTTACTTATATATGTACAGGGTATAGTAACAGCTGCAAAAATTCTTCACACAAATAAAATAAAAATAAAAATAATAATAATAGCATTCGCTGATACGACATGGTCACGAAAGAGAATTTTAAAAAGTTGAGAGAGGAGCGGCTATGTTAACAGTGTGGCCATGTTATGAGGAAGAAAGTGTTACTAAAGCAACCGATAAAAGTACAGGAAGGCGACGAGAATGGTATAAGTAACTGGGAATCAATACAGGCTTCCTGAAGGAGGTATGAAGATTAAGAACAGTGTAATAATAATAATAATACACTGAAGTTACCAACGTTATTTCACACCAAAGTCGAACGAGTTTTCCAAATCTTTCTCCACAATGTCTGTCAAGTGAAAATGGCCACATTAGAAATTTTAGTCAAAAATACTCTGAATAGTGTGTGATGGATTGCGCAGTAACATTTATTGTTTGTGCCTTAAAGTTAGTGTAAAGCAACGATCACCAAGAAAAGATGGTAGCACTATCTCCGTATATGTCATAATGTATTTTTATCGTTGCACGAAATTTCAATGTTGCTCCTACAAATTCAAGCCTAAAGTGTTCTAACTTTCAGCGAAGAAAGTTCATAACCAATTCAAGTGTTCGAGCTATGCCGAGTTTTTAATTCGTTGTTCTTCATTGTTAAAATCGCTTGATTGTTGTTGTGAATATCAAAACAAATAACAATGAACAAAAAAGAAAATAAAAAAATCGGCACGGATTGAACGCTTGAAAAGACTCTACACTTGAATTTGTAAAAGCAGCATTGCAATTCCATGCAACGAAAAATATGCATTAGAAACATACGAAGTTAGTGCTGTCATCTAGCTTTACATTAACCTTAATGCGCTCTAAGACAGTAACATTTCAAATATGATGACGTCACTTCAAAATAGTCCTAATATAAAATATTTTCATATTCACAACCAAGCTGCTCCGCTATACAACGGAAATTCGATAACAGCATGATTAAAATTCTAATATTTTTTCTTATACAACACATCAAATACCCTTGGAAGTTTAAAAAAAACTCCTTTTAGTATATATAAACAATTAATTAGGATTGTCGCAATCAATATCCGTACTTTAATTAAATAAAAGTTGTTTTTGTTACTTCTTTATCGCTTACATGTCTGAAAAGAAAGGTTAAAAAATAATAATAAAATTACTCAACATACAAAGAACTTACTTGACAAGCTAAATGATGTGAGAGTGTTTTCTTGGGGAAGAGCTCACTGAAGTGTTGCTGAATAAAATTTGTATGGACATTTCCACAAGCGAACTCCGGATGTCCAGCTAAAGTAATCAGGAAATCGACATTATTACTAAGCCCAACGATCTACAAAAAGAGAGAAGAAAACAAAAGTGAACGCACATATCATGTACTTCAATAAATTTGTGTGAAATTTACAGAAACACAACAGAGAATTAAATGTTACGGGAAACTACATACGTGACAAGATTTCACCATCATCATTATTAGTGTTACTTGATGGAGGTAGGACCTCTAAAAGAAGCTTAGCTTTCACTCTTTCAGGTGCAATATATCAAGTATTATCATCCATAACATAAAAATTAACAAAAGAAAGTATTGTAGCTATAACGTACATCAATGAACAATAATTGACCACAAAGAAGGCTGAATGAAAAGAACATAATGGCAATGATAAATTGTCCAATATTAGATTACATTGTGGTAGAAACAAAAGTTGTAAACTCAAAATACAACCTGCAAACATAAATATAATATCGGAATTATTGTCATTAAATAAACAATAAGGACTTTCAATTTATTTAAAGGACTTTTTTCTTGCTTTTTTTGTCAGCAAACACATCAGCTTTTTTTGTCAGCAAAAAAACTGTTTTGCTCTCTCATTTTCGATTGCAAGCAGTGCCAAGCCAGAGAGTCCTTCTTGACTCATTGAAGTACATAAATAGTTTTTTTAAGAGTTTTAGCTTGGAAAAGGATCTCTCTGCCTTTGCAACTGTTACAGGTAATTGTTAGGTACATAAAAAAGCAGTACACACATCAGGGTAACTAGACGCTAAAGTACTGTGTTTTATCAGTAACAGATCAGCAAAACTGTTTTACGTCTGTGATTTTCCTAAGCTGGTCTTTGAAAGAAGTTCTTACTGATAAAATTTGTGCCGGAAACTGTGGTGAAACATCGTTGGAAAATGTCTCCGAAAAATTTAATAGCTTCGTTTCGGAGCGTCGTCAGAGGCACTAGAGACAAAAGACGGTTGAATGACTCTGTACGTGTCTATGATTGACTTCATCCCTTTGAATCGATTGTGTAACGAACTGGGAGTAGATGATATCGATTATGGGGAAGAAAACAGATACCCTAAAGCAAATCTTTTGGGTCTGTTAGCGTCTCATCTTCACACATTTCGTCAAAATATTTTCTCACATTCTTGGCTCGCTTGTTAGGGAACTTCTATATAATGCCCCCACTTGGCACACATGGTCGACGCTTCCCCAGAGTCGATCAAATGATCCTCTTAGGTCGGCGACTTCTAACACAGAATTTCCTAAGAGATCATAAGCAGCTGCTATATCCATGTTTTCTGCTTGCAATGATTTAGAGGCAATGTTTATCGTTTCTAAGACTTTACATTATATGATCAGTAACAGAACGAAACTGTATGATTCCATTTTCATCTTTAACCCAATGGCTTCATTACGTTCGCTTTTATTTTTACTCAAAAGAATTATATTCGACAGAGCCTTTAGTACATCGATAAATCTCTCTTTAAGTGCTCTTTCAAAAATACTTTTCCTGACGGAATCAATTTCGCATTTACGTTTTCCGTATATTCACAACAGAGCCGACGGGGGCCCCTGATCCGGTTGCCGCAGTCTAGTTACACCCCTGATCCCGGCATGCGCCTGGTGTGACCGAGGAAAAACACTGGAAAAATTTCAGTCCGGATGGCCGGCCGCTGGTATGGAACTCAGAACCTCCCGAATGGGAAGCCAACATTCAACCAAGTGAACTAAGGCCGCTCGGTGGTCAGGGACAAGTTTAAAGGTACGATCGCGGCATTAACTGGTGTGATAGAGAACAAACATGGGAAAATCTCAGTGAGGATAGCCGGCAGCTAGGATCGATCACAGGACCTTCTGAATACGAGGCCAACAACAATCTACCAATAAGTTACGGCCGCTCGGTATGCAGTACCTTGAAACAGGTCAGGGTGCTTCCATGAACTTCATGTTTATTGTGACAACTGTCTTGGTTAGGATAAAAATCACTGTCCAAATACGTTTCTATTGCCCTTAATAGATATAAAAGGACTCCGAAAACTGTCAAACAGTTGTGGCCATCATTAAGCGCGCTTGAGAATTCGTGACCGTCTTTACACTGTGTATGGACTGGTAAAGATAATTATTCACAACAGCAGATCAACGTTAATCCAACAGGAGCCGTCGAAATGAACTGAAAAGATGAACAAGTAGTACGGAAAATGTTTGGAGCATGTGATCGATGAACATAAGGACTTTTAGCGGCACATTATCATTCTCTGCACCAATCAGCGTTAATGAGAATAGTGACGCTTAAGCAAAGTCTTCTATTCTTTCTTCTTGACATAAGCTACTTCTTCGCTTTGTCCTTGTCAAGTGGTGGCAAATATAATTCATCCTTTAAAATTTTAATTTACATGTATCGGTATTAGCTTCTGGTTATCACGTTTTCTATCAAAAAGCCGGACGTTTTCAAAGTTTCCTTAACTGTTTGCTCTCCTTAAGTAGCCTTTATTTGCCTCTATCTTCCAATGTTATTTTTAATGTCAATCAATAGTCAGCACAATCATAAACTGGTGAATATTAGAGACAAGCCGACTATCTATTACTCCTTTTATTTCCAAGTTGCACGCGTCTGACCATCGATTACTTTTATTGACTAGCATGTTTTCAACGCCACATCTTGACTAATGTTGCTACCTAAAAGAAACAGTTCCAAATCCATGGCACATATCTTTATTTTCACACATTCTCTGGTAATCTATGCTCTTTCAAACATATTATTATTTCAGAGAGCGATTCTGCAAACACTACCAATATTCTTCATAGAGGTATTTTTTGCTTACTTAAGGCATCAACACACCTCAAATATATCGTAAGTCACGGCGTTCACAATTCTTAAATAGCTCAGCACTAAATACACATATTTCAAAGCCTGCTTTACACATTAATCAGCAAGTAAATGCGATAATCTTCTAGATATCCCACAAAATGATTTCACTTTGTACAGCGTTCAATCTACATAATCATTTCATCACTTAATCGTTTCTATTACCAAGCGGCCGTAGCTCAGTGGTAGTACATAGGCTTAGCATTTGTGGAAATCGTGGGATTGATCCCAGCCACCCGCCATCCTAACTGAGAGTTTTTTCTCAGACCAATGGTTCCTTGAAGTCAAACCCTGGTCGACTCCTCCTAACATCCTATCCCGTTAGGTTTTCATTTTACTTTGTGGCGGCCTCCTATGTATTTATATTGATTTGTCGTTCTTCAATTGTTTATTAATTCGTTCGTATATTGGAAATGATTATAATATTAATTGATATGATCTCCGTATAACATTTACCGTATCTAGCTGCAAGAGATGAACATTAGGCAAAAGTTTGAATTTGTGGTCAATAGATGGCAGCAGCAAAGTATGGTAGATTGTGAAGTTAGTAACTTTTTTTTTTATTTCTAAAGGAATTCATTTCATTTCTTTTTGATAACAATTCTAATTTTATATTTCTATTGTTACTAATATCTTTTTTTATTCTGTTTATTCAATTCCCTGTTATTAAAATTCTTTTTAAGTATGGCGCTATTATTTGTACTGCCATCGTACTTAAGACTTCGTACCTGGTTTTTAGGTATTGTTTCGAAATGAAATGTTAATTTAATGGTCCTGCAATATGCAGTACTGGAGTTCGTTGCTCCATGAACCAAAATAAAAATAGCTATACTCTCCTCCAAGTCTTTTATTTAAAAAAAAATCTCATATCTTCATTAGTTATTTATGAGTATGCTAGCACGCCCGACACCTACACTGGGTGGAACTTGGGGCACTACTCTCGGTTTAAGTGTGTTGTACGTGGTTAATCACCCTACTTCACTCAAAGAACCCAGAAGATACTGAAATCCCTGAAATGATGCTACAACCTTTCCGAAACTTCAGACTTGTATATCACCATTTTAATAGGCAAAGATGAAAAAAATACTGCAAGAAAGATCGTAGTGCCACCAGATGAGAAACAGCTGAACTTTAATTTGACGTTCTTTTGTCTCCATTTATTATCTACATATATCATCAATCTATCATCGCTGAAGTGTAGTAGAGAGAAAAGAAGTCAAGACAAAATTAACAGCTCCTCACTGTGTAATAGGACAGTTAAATAAGGACGTTTGTTTCACAATGACGGCGAAGACCTATTATTAACGGCTTCTTATAACTAGACTACACTCACTAACTCTGCTAGTACTTACATTATATTTTGTCAGCTTATTCCTAAGTTTTCTCAGAGCACTTTCTCTATCTTCTGCCCAAACAACAAGCTTTGCAATCATGGGGTCATAATGAACAGAAACTTCGTCTCCTTCTCGCACGCCTACGATAAATAAAACAACAGTAGTTCAATAAAAGAACACAAATTAAAATTGTCCAGGTAGGCGAGAAAAAGAAAATTCCTTGAATTTTACTTGTGGCCTTTAGGCATCTCAGGCTCAAGCCGGGATACGGTAGAGGAAAGTAGTCGGACATTGGAAGGCAGTTTCACAAAACAACTCCTCTCTCCATTAATTTTATTTTGCAACATGGCCCGAGATATAAAAGGTAACGAACTAAAATAAGAATGTTTCTGCCCTCAAGATCATTTCTCATGTGACTCCCGCTCCCACGCATTATTTTCCAGGCTAGATTCTCTATTTCAGCTACCATCCCGGCATTCGACAGAGGAAAAAAAATTCTGAAAAACAGTACCCACGCTAGACAGTATGAGGATAATTTGAAACTGTGTCGCTTCACCAGCGATGATCCGAAGTCTGGACCACTGTTTTAGCTACCATTCCGGCCTTCGCCATGTGAGACTGAGGAAAAACATGGAAGAAAACATTTCCATCACATCGATGAGCTGGATTCGAATCTCTGATCAGAAATCAATGTTCTCGACATCAGCCCATGAAGCTGGATACCAATCATCCGTAAATCCACTCGTTTAACTGTTGTGGTTGCAGGAATTCCCAATACACTACGACCGGGTTGCATCAAAGGTAGAAAGAAACCAGAAAAATTACTCGGAGAATTGCCCCTCCGATATCTGGATTGCCTGTTCTACCAACAACTGATCTAAAAATAAAATATTACGTATTCCTGGGACCTCAAACAACCCAATATTGCTAGTGTCGAAATCACTCTGAGGGGGGGAAAAAACTGTGCAATACGAATACGAGATATTTAATGCCCTTTACACAAATATTTTTTTAACACTACCAACAATGAGCTTGATGACCGAGAAATACAAAATAGGTAAAGGATTTGCTCATGTCGCACGGTAGTTTATTGGTACAGCACCCTATAGGTGTTCAATTTCCACTATTATTTATTTCTCGGTGCTTCTTTCGAATATATTCGCAGGTAAGGAGCAATATACATGGTGTACAGGGTGACTCAAGAAAATGGGAAATTTTAGAACGGAAATTAATGAAAGAGATTACAAACCTTAGAAACATGTATAGAGATATTGATAGTACACAGTATGTCATTGTTGAATTTTATATTATTAAGTCCCTTCTTGAAAATAACAACAGAAGACCTGTTGTTATTTGAATTTTATTTATGGCCTTTAGGCATCTAAGGCTCAGGCCGGGATATGGAGAAGAAAGGATTCGGGAAGTTGTCGACCAGGGCCTATGCTAAAGGTGCCATCACGGCATTTTCCTGGTGTGACTAAGGAAAAACCTCAGTCGGGATGGTCGACCACTGGGCACCTCCCGAACGCTACGCCAACGCTCTACCACTGTACTACGGCGGCTCGGTAAAGATAGACCTTGACTGTGGAGATCTGAACGTTGTGGACTTCTTATGGCGACAGTTTATACAGCTTCGATATTGTCTGGCGTACGAACGGTATGTGATCTCCAAGCATTTTTCGTTTTCTGAGTAGAATCAGTTTTCTCAAAATTACGGACCCATTTGCCAATGGAACACGACCATCCCGTCAATCAAGAAATAACGCCACAATTCTCCACGCTGCCATTCTTGAAATATCCTTTGACCACAAAGGCACGCAGCACACCACTCCACGGTTAGTAAATGGCAAGCTGTTGTGAGCAGCGTGTTGTATACCATCCAGTGCTACGAAGGGTTGTGAGGACACGATTAAAAATTTCCCGTTCTTTTGAGTCACCCTGTATTTCTAGGAGAAAAATAAACGGCCATATAAGTTGTAATTAAACTGTAAAGCAATTGACTACAAGTTGAAAACCAGTACGTGTTTAACGACACAATTTTTTAAAAATTATTTAATTTTTCTTCGCAGTATCGATACCTACGGCTTAAATCTGTCACACATCTTAGAATTGACCCAACTCGCGAACAACATTAAACTTTTATTTATGGCCTAGACAACCAACCATCTATGGCCGGGTATGATGTATCTGCGCAAGCACTCTATTGAAAGCAGGGAGAGAGAAATGTAGAGGCAATGGCCTTTGTGTAGCTATAATGCCGATATTCTTCTGGTAAAATTAGTCGAAACCCAGGAAAATCTCAGTCAGTATGACTAACAGCAGGACTCGGAGCTGAATGCCTCTACAGGGCCGATCTGAAGTCCGCGGAAGCAACCACGGGGGCTAGATTTGCGAACATTCTTTCTTGGGACAACGAAGGGTCACAGTGGCTCAGCTGGTAGAGCGCTCACCTCTGGTGCTAAGGGTCGTCGGATCGATCCCTGCTCATGCCATGTGGGCTTTGTGGTGGACAAACACCGTGTGCGTGGGTTTTCTCGGGGTTCTCCCGTTTCCTCCATTCTTCATTCCACCAATTCATCCCATCATCATCCATACGGCCTGAGCCATAGTTGCCTAAAGGACTTTAAAAAAATCAACTTGGGACAAGGAAGAGAAAGAGAGAGACAAGACCTTATGCTCTACATACTTCCCCTTTCCATTAGCCCAGTGAGACTGAGGGAAAATCTCTGAAAACCTGTCCGGATGGCTAGTTCAAGTAAAGCTCAAGAACACTTCATCTCCCAAGAAGTATATATATTAAAATAAAAAATAGATCAAAAGACTAAGAATCCCAGACTGAAACGTGACACCCACCCATTTGTATTTCATGAAAAGAAACAACCTTATGAACAATTACTTATAGTCTTTCCACGCGAAAGGTTTGTTTGTATATATTACACAATTTTGGTAATATATGTTTGTATACATTACACAAGTTTATAGCAGTTTGGGCGACGGGAAGGAGAATCTTCCTTTCTGATTCTGCTTTTGAAAGATTGTACCTACGAATCGTAAACATTGTTATCGCTGAAAGCAAACAAATAAATCAATCAATAAGCACATACCTGTTTCAATTCGAACATCAGAACTTGGTTCCGGAGTTGACAAATGAATCAGAGGCCCAGCGCCAGGCATAAAATTATTTGCCGGATCTTCTGCATAAATACGAACTTCAAAGGCATGTCCTCGAAGCGAGATCTCATCTTGTCGCAATGGTAACGTATCTCCGCTAGCAACCTGTAGGAGGGGGCATTAGAACGATACACTTTCAGTACAGCATAGTTATATATCGCCTTACTTCAATCACACAAAACACCAAAAATATCATTAAAAGAACAACAGTTCTTACAATTGTCATCACTTAATTCACAGGACGTCCTTACAGCAAATGCAGAAATAAGGAAACAGATCAATACCACTTGAAATTAACACTACAGCCTACTTATAGTTAAATCGATTGTCACGAAGTATCGAATACAACGAAAAGGTACGGACTTCCTTCGATTCTTCATGTGGTCTCTTATAACGAAAAATATAATTTAGTACCAACGAATACCTCGGTGACAACAAGAATTTAATTTTACTCTTCAATTTACTGTCAATAAAAAAAAAAAGTATTGCTAATACATTTTTCAACATATTAAAATGTAAGAAGGGATCTTCGAGAGATAGATATTCATGAAGAAAACGGTCTTGATCTTGACCAGAATAAAAGCAAAAGGCGAACGTTTGTTACTGCGGCGATAACCTATGAGTTCCGTTAGTTAGTTAAATGTAGCTAAAGGTCACTGATTTTCTATTTGTCTCATTTCATGGGTTTTGAAACTTCTAACTCTGGGAAAAGTTCAACTTTTTAGCAGAAGAAACAGGTGGACTTTTAACGTTAGAATTAATAACCTCAGACATTTTTTTTTTTTTTTATAGTCAACAAGCCAGATGCTCTCCTTACACACCTAATAGTCACATAATATTTATCTGTCTTGATGTAATCCACATTCAACAACCTCCTAAGCCCAACATTAGGAAGGACATTCAAGGTTTGAGAGAAAGAATGAAACCAGGTCTACACCTTTAGTAACTCGTAACCCCCACCAACAATATGAATTTTACCTGCACCCTCATTTTCTATCCGCTTACCACGCATTTTCAACAACCTAATACCAACCCCCACCCCACCCCACTTCGATATTTATATGTAATGAATTAGTCAATTTGTTCCATAATATGATTTATCTCCTAATACAGATGGTGGATTTCACCAATATTCGTTTGAATTTAACGAATTGTTCAGAATCTTTAACGAACTAACTAACTCTATGGCTTATGGAACTCGCAAGTTCATCGCCACAGTAACAAATGTTCGCCATTGGATTATATCCTAGGCAATATCAAGCCAGTTTTCATCACGAACACCTACTTCTCGAAGATCTCTTCTAATATTGCCCTCCCAACGACGTCTCAGAATCTTGAAGCGTTTTAAATTCATTACGTTCGCCAACTAATGATTCGTTTTAATTGTTAATGAAGGATAGTGAAACCCACCAAGTGTCTGCCAAAAACAGACATCAAGGGATGAATACAAGTTACCTCTGACTTCTACAATTACACGTAATAGTCAAAGTGACTACTATTAGCGCCCAGACATTTATTATTACGTCCAAATACTGTTTGGGCAACAGTGTCCACTGAAATTGTTCCGCATGCCGTTTCAATTTCTTCCCAGCAGCTGGTTTTCTACGATATTCTTTAAGAGTTCCCCACAGCTAGAAATCCAAGGACGCTCAATCAGGAGAACATTCTTAAATTTGAATACAGCAATATCTTTTGAGAGATCATCATACGATACATTGATACCATAATTCGATACGATAAACTCTGAAGAAAGTCCATAAGATGACATCTTTAAACATTCTTTAAAGAGGTTATGTTAACGATATTTCAGTGTTCAAATGTAAATGCATTTTTGTTGATAACTGCAAATTAGATTATGATAAGGAAATAAATTGTCCTGATTGAGTCAGACTCTCTACTCCCAAGACTAGCTGTGTATGTGTTTCCTGAATAACAATGATGTACAGTGTATCCTTGAAACAATGGGACAAATTTAAGGAGGTGATTATTCACATAAAAAAAAAAGACAAAAGTTCCTTTGAAGAGATTTCGTAACATAAGTAGTTTCTAGGGTTACCACGTTTCAAAAAATGTCAATACGGGACAGGTCACAGCATTTAATTCAAGGAAACAGAAATATATTACCGAATTTTAGGCATATAAATTATTAATTTACTGATATATATTTAAATTTGCATGCACAATTTATTTTACTAAGCCTTTTACTACACTAGACAGTTTAACTCTTTATGTCTTTTAATCAAGTCATGAAATTCCTGACATCGATTAATCAAAATTAGGTAAAACTTGAATTTATGATTTTATCAGAGTTGCTGAACATGTATTGCTAACATCTCTCCATTTGTTTTTAAGAATTAAAAAAACAAACTGTCTCAATAAATGTGTTTTAACCAGGAATGCTCAGAACATAAAATACCAATATTAATCCATATTGGTAGAAACAGCATCTAAAATAACATATATATATATATATATATATATATATATATATATATATTGAATATGGCTGTGATTTATTTATTATATACATATATATATATATATGAGAGAGAGAGAGAGAGAGAGAGAGAGAGAGAGAGAAATGAGCTCACATCATAATTTTGATTACCGCATCCATTATAACGTAATTAATTTTTATGGAAGAAAATTCTTCAAAAACATAATTCAAATTAAAAACTGAACAAATTTCAGTGAATTTCAAAGCATTAAACATTTCTTCAAAAAGCGAAACTTTTTTTTGTCTTTCTAATATAAAGTCCCTAGTTCCTTAAAATATTAATTAACATCACTGAAGTCATAATAAAATGCTTTCAGTGATGCTGATGGAGTCATGTAACGCAGTCAGATAAAGAAGTTAAATTTCACAGAAGCGAGTGAATGCCAGAATCTGTTAATGTATAGTTGTAAACACAGCAGAAGCGAAATGTTTAAATACAAGAAAATACGTGTCCCGTATCCTGGTCAAAACGGAAAACTATTTCTCATCTTAAAATACGAGAAATTCCGTATACAATACGTGACACCTGGCAGCCCTAGTAGTTTCGAAACTACAGGCGCTCGAAGTTACAGCGTCATCATTTACAAATTACGTCATATCTGAATAAATAATAACGTAAGCGATATCGTCTTAGGACATCACAATCGAAGCAGTACCCAATACACCCATTTGAGCGATGTTTACGATTGAGGGGGTACCGCATAGGCAGATTTCGCAACGTCACAATGTCAAGGAATAATATGGTTTAATAGGGCAAGCATAGAAATCCCCTCTAAGTTGCATTCGTCAATTATAAATAATGCTCACATGGATGTATTGGGTACTACTTCGATTGCTATTTACTAAGCCGACACCGCTTACGTCATTATTTATCGAGATATGACGTAAAACTTTGGTAAACTTTCTTTTTATATGGGCCAGTTTAGTAACTTTGGACTTCAGCCCGTCACGATTTGCCTTTAGCTGTTAAGTGTTAAAATCCACACCCATGCCCCTGCCGGGACTCGAACCCGGGACCGTTGAGTCGATAGCCTACCGCCGCAGACCGCTCGACCACCCGGCCGGCTCGAGATATGACGTCATTTGTGACGATGTCCCTGTAACTTTGAGCGCCTGTAGCTCCGAAATTTCGATATATATATATATATATATATATATATATATATATATATATCTTTATAATCGGTGTTTTCATAAGTAATTGGATGCTAATACGTCTCCTGCTTAATTATTCCCAGTACACGTCTGCAGCAATTACCAACCTTTCTGTACACGCTAAGGGAAAAGTTAATATAATATGTTAACCATACTACTGCGTTGTAACCCTTCATTTACAGTTAATTGTCCCTCCTCCAGCTGACATATATGAGTTCTCTCCTTGGGATTCGAGATATGGATAATACAGTCTTATTTCGAATTATGATGAAATCTTTGAATGTAATACACACACCATAACATTAACAGCTGACTTTATATTTATGGCCTTCAGACATGTATAAGGCTCATGCCGGGATAGATGAGGCGAAGGGATGCAGGAAGGTGTCATGCCAGGTCATAAGTTGAAGGTACAAGTCCGACATTTGCCAGGTGTGACTGAGGGAAACCGCTGGAAAAACCTCAGTCGGGATGGACGGCCGCTGGGATTGAACCAACGACCTCTGGCCGCTCGGTATTGACAGCTTGAGAGAGGTGAAACATTCGAACTACGACCGTATAACTATACAAGATAACAAGAATCTATACTGTACCCTTAACTGCCACTCGACTAGGTCCGTTCCTGTGATCATCTCCGATACAGGATGCTCCACTTGTAACCTTGTGTTCATTTCCATGAAATAGAAATTATGTTTATTGTCCATGATGAATTCAACGGTACCAGCTCCTACATAATTCACTGCTTTCGCCGCCAGCACAGCCGCCTGTCCCAGATTACTGCGAACTTCCGGAGAAATACCAGGCTTTAAAGCAAACAAAATTAAGTTATTAGGACCTGTTGAGTCTCTTTCATTCTGTAAGAAAGCTAGTATATATATGAAGGTTGCATAAGTAGACAGCACAATTAAAGTTCACGTAGCTGGCCACACAGATCATACTATGTCCAATATCACACATATCTCTCAAACTCTATTGTACATATACATATTCTTTTGAGTCCTTGCCGATTATTTTACGTTTATTTCTTCTAAAAGTTGTCACTAGTAAAGTAATGAAATGTGAAGGATATATGCAGACTGGTAACAAACTTTGAGGTATATAGTACGAAAAAAATCCTCAAGTGTACCGGATGGAAATTCTGCCGCATTACGAAACTACAGGCTCCCGAAAGCGCGGAGAAATGCACTTTGGAGTTTCATATTTCCATGAAAGTAGAGCTGATGCAGCACGGTACTGTCTATGATTTCAAATATGAACTATCCAAAAATGCAATTTCAAAATTGTGTAGTGAGCGCGCAAGGAATTTCCCCAAAGAAAATAGGGGACTCCCAGAAATTCTCTACAGTGAGTCGATAATGTGCATGAAAGGGACATCTTTTCAGTAGGTATCAATAATTCGTTTGATCCAAGTCGATATCTCAAACACATTCCACATGCCGAGTGATTCTTGTTTTTCACAACAGGTTGGATCGTCACTCCTTAACGTCTGGGTAAATAAATACGTGGCAAGGTCTTGTTAATATTCATAATGGACACATAATCTTCATACGCTATTCTTCGATCAACTGCTAATACATTAGGAATAATTGCCCTAGTCATATACATTTTAATTCTTATAATCTTACCCATTTATCATACGAGAAAAAAATTCTAGGATTACAATTCTATCATATACTCAAACAATTTCTAAATTATAGTACCTATAGTTATTTTACTAACATGAACTAAAACTTAACCGGTAAAAGAACCCCTGCATTTTAGCTAGACAAATTCTAACTATTATCTATTTTGCCTAGAGGCTCCATAGTCTAGTGGCGCGTGGTCCCGGGTTCAATTCCCGGCCGGAGTCCCACTTTTCGGCGTACACCCAGCGTCGTGAGGAATACTGGGGAGTCCCGTGAATAAAGACGTGACGGCCACTCGGTCTAGAAAGCCAATAATACGCCTGTTCGTGGCTAGATGACGCGCAATGCTGACCACACTGCCGTCACGCAGGTGCGGACAGATGGCGTTGGGGCAGGCTCAGAACCTATCGGTCTGTAACGCCGGTGGTTATCTATTTTCCCTATTTTCTCTTCACACCTCAACTTCTCCTAATATGTTTTCCACTTAAAAAAGTAATTAGTTCTTTGGCTGAGATTACGCATACGTTTTAAAAACATGCTACAGAAGAAACTAGCAACTATTAAATTCTAGACACAATACACTTAAATTAAAATAGAAAAAAAAAAAAGATTAAAACCTGCACGAAACAAAAGGTAATTTAAAGACAAAGAGAAAAAACTTCTTTAAGCATTATCCTCACAAAATCTAAGAAGAGTCCCTCGAACGCAAACAAAGACAAAGGAAATAAATATTTCCCTCACGGAGGCGGGGAACAAGAAAAACGATCAGAACCAAAATAAAACTCCTATAAATAAAATACTAGCATATTCTGCCATAAAAATAAAGTAACTGAAGAACATTATGACCGCATCAATCAGAGATTGTTTTCAGTTCTTCCAATGAGGAATATACTCAGACCTTACGTCTCTTCCTTTAAAAGAGCACATTTCTGTGTTTATTATTTTCACAGATATACTCCAATACTTACAGCAGGAGCTTCTTCTATGATCTTCTGATGTCTTCTCTGCACACTGCAATCTCTTTCGAAAACATAGACATAATTGCCATGCAAGTCACCAAAAATTTGAACTTCCACGTGACGAGGGTTTTCCACAAATTTTTCAATTAACATGACGTCATCTCCGAAAGCCTTCATCGCTTCGGTCTTTGCAGATTCCAGCTGAGACTCAAAATCTTTCTCTGTCATTGCTATTCGCATGCCCTGAAAGAAGAACATAAACAATACCATAAACACGGTTAATCTTACATAGATTTTAAGGTTTCATGATGATCATATTTTTTTTCTCAGGGTTTTACCTAATGCAATCTTTAAACAAGAGGTAATGTTAAAACCTTAACAAATTTGTTAATTAGTTAATATTAATTTTTCCTATAATTCCAGTTACAACATATTGATTATTCTATACTGTAACATAACAATAGTAAAAACGCTAAGATAGGGGAGGAAAAATCATCAGTACAATGTAATAATATTGCTTAACTGCGAGCATACGCACAGTAAAATATTCACAGAGTTACTATATTGAAAACCTGTGCAATAAAAAAAAAAAAGTATTTATAGACAAATAGTGCTTAGTGTCAACCGAAAGCCGTATCCTGAGAAAACTACGAGGGTAAGTCAATATACAAGTCGCAAAATGGCATAGAAATAAAGTTGAAATAGGTACCTGATGAAATTTGGTTTTTATTTTTCAACGTAATCTCCATGGACATTTAGGCACTTGTTCCTCAAAGCCAGCAGCGAAGAAGTTGTTTGGTTCGTGTCGTAGCCTCCCGACAGACTTCCTCCATATTCTGGAACCGGTGACCACCCAGGTGATTCCTCAGCGGGCCGAAGAAGTGAACGTCGGATGGTGCCAAATGCAGAGTGTAGAGCGGATGTTCAAGGCGTTCCCAGCCTAGGGACCGTATGTAAGCCACTGTGGTATTCGCAGTATGTGGACGAGTTGTCATCCAACACAAGAACATCTCTCAAGCAGCTGGAAGTTTCTTGCGAGTGGCTGCCGTAACAGTGTGACCTTGGGGCAGAAATTCAACGAATAGGATGTTTTTACAGTCCCAAAAAACTGTGACGATCACCTTCCATGCCGACCTTAAACTTCTCTGTTCTGGGCGATGAAGGATGTTTCCATTCCATACTGGCGCGTTTTGTTTCCGGTTCAAACTGGCGAATCGATGCGGTTAAGGCACTCGCATGACTCACCGCCGCACGAGATCGTAACTGCTAGCGCAGTATACGACACAAGGTGGTGCCACCTACACCGACACTTGCCTAAATGATCAGTGCAACGACTTATATTCACAACACCATTTCACATTACAGCAATTTGAAGAGATTTCACTTTGCAGCTTATATATTGACTTAATCTCATACATCAACACTGGAACCATGCGTAAGAGAGAGATCTGAATTATTGATAGTCAAGTTTTTGGGATATAAAATAGGTTTACACTGTATGTTTAATGAGTGAGGAAACGGACCTGAAGTTCGGTGAGTAGACACTAACAGAGTATCCAGCTATTTAATATTCTGGGAAGAAACAGCATGAAGCCATATGCGTGTTTTAAATATAAAATCGAACGACCATCGGAAACAGAAAAAGGTGACACACAGCTTGTATTAAAATTTCATCCTTGCTCTTCTCTCGTGTGTCCAAGTAAGCCACAATTAGGATGGCACGCGCCGACAGAATTATATTTCAACTAGTAGCTAATTCTTTATTCAACTTTACGCTGTCAAACTGAACAACCTAATATTATCAAAATTGCCACCCAGAATTTAGCTATCAATTTTATTTTCGAAAAATTTGTGCTGCGTTACTTTGTTTCTTGTCTTTATTTTTCTATGTCCTCTCTCATAAGTAGTTTAATTTACATATTAAAAAAATCTGAAATTTGAAACTAACTTCCTTTTGAACATTACATTTGACATTTCATATTTATACTTAAAAATAACTCACCACGGGGGACAAAGTAAGAAATAACAGAAGCAATGTTATCGGAACATACACCAACAAACATTTCCAACCAAAGTGAAGGCGGGGGCACAAACCTTGAAGTAAATCCATAGGTTTTGGTAAATATGATCTGGATTATTATTACGTTATTTTAGCGTAGCAGAAATAGGGGTCGCTAATCCTTCTCCCAAAATAGTGTAAAGTTAACAACTAGATGGCCTGGAGCTATCAAGATACAAGACGAGAAAAAGAAAAGAATTCTGCCTGCTTCCCATGATCTTAAAACCAAAATCTTACACTAGGTTCATTTATTCTGACTGGTAGTGACGTAGTTACTTAAGAGTGCGAGTAACCGTTTTCGTTAAACAATCGTCTAAAAGTCTCCCTACAGCAACAAACGCAATTTATTCTGGGGTTGAGAAAATCGAAAATAATGCAAAACGTTCACGCTTTGTCTCTTTTCCATCTTATAAGTAATATATATAAAGTACATATACATGGTATCTACTGATTTTTTGTGACTTGAAATTCCGAGTTTTCCAGGATATTTTTTTCTAAATCCGCTGTGTTCTTAGTATAGTGGAACATGTAAATAATACGCAATGAAACTTTTTTTTTAATCCCAACACCACCAACCAGTTCAAGCATCTTTTACATTATTGGTATTTCACAAGTGAAAAAAAAAAAAAATCTTTCAAATAGAGTATACACTGAAAATATCCGGTCAGTAGTGGGAATAGAACCCACGACTACCACCTTACTGGGGCAGTGCTCTTACCAACCGTGGACAGCTCCACTTCATAAATTTTCCTGAATTTCCCTCATAAATTATAGATTTCCCTGAGTTTTCAAGATTTATAAAATTTCCTTAGTATTCAAGCTTTTCCAGCGTGGCAGATACCCTGGAATAGTGCTCACAAGTAAACGAAAGCTTGAAACTTCCAATGAACGTGAAAATATATTACAAATATCGACTGGATATGTAGCAGATATTGCATTTTTTTACTTTACTTTTTTCTCTTAGTAGCTATAGCTTTAGAATAGGCAACAGCTTGTTGTCCGCGGGCCACAAATTATTTTGTGCAGTGCGCGGAAAGATAAAAAAAGCTATATTAAATTATGATGGGTTATGACTTTAGCTATTGGTTTCAACCGCAGACTGATTTAGTATTCATTATTTCTGATGACGCTCCGTGACGTGACCACTCATACATTGCCCCTCGTATAGAAAGTAGCTTGCCACGTCTACTTTAAACCTCGTATATTCTTCCGAACACTGTCTACCGTGTACACATGACTTAGCTAATTTAAATGACGTCTCTGATTTTCGGCATTTAACGAACTGACGATATACAAATTAAGATAAAATTATACTGAGGCCTTGTATCCATACTTAATTTAATTAAAACAGTCTAACAAAGCTACACAATTATCTTTATTGTAAAAAGACACAGCTAATGTTCAGTTTCAATCTTCTAACATCTTCCTCAGGCGAAACCTTAATCAACACAACCCCCGGGCGTTGATTAGTGTTTCGTCTGAGAAAGATGTTAGAATACTGAAACTGTAAAGCTTGCTGTGTCTTCTTACAATAAGGTTAAGTGTATAGCTTTGTCAGGCTGTTTTTTTTAATTAAAAACTTTCAGTTCAAACAAACTGCACTGTTGTACTGCACAATTAGCAGAGTTAACAATCAAGTGTCCATATACTAACCGTGCAACAAAGTACAACAAATACCATATTTTATTAACAATACTCATTTTTTATCACTGAATCTATGACTACATTTTTCAATATTCTAAAAATATTCGAGAACACCAGCCGCGTACACACAGTCGACCAAGCGCTGTGTGAGTTGGTTCTCCGGCGTAAGATCGTACGGTACAAACGATCTTGCGTCCCTCTACCAACTTAAAAAACACTAGAGGCCCTCACAGAAGGTAAGAGACCTTGACGTGGTTGTGAGGCTTTCCACCAACATCTTACCTGTACCACAAATACCAAAAACCTAACAGGGACCGCGGTAGCTCAATGGTAGAGCGCTCACATCTGGTGCCTGGGGTCGTCAGTTCGATACCTGCTCGTCCCATGTGGGCTTAGGGTGGACAAACACCATATGCAGTAGGTTTTCTCGAAGTTCTGCCATTGCCTAAAGGCCTTACAAATTAAATTCAAAAACCTACCACATTGGACAGAAATAAATTACTTCAGATCGAATCTGCAATACTAGTTTTAGGGAACCATCTCAGCCGCCAAATCAAAACAAAAACATTAACGGAACGGTATGTTTGGATAAAACTCCAATGGAGACAGGATGGCGTGAGGATAAAATGCTCGTTTCAAGTCTTCCTGTTGATTGACACTTCCATGAAAACAGATTATTAATCAAGAAATATCAAAACTTGCATTCGTAATATAAATGCACCCAGACAGACACTTTCCAGTTTACCTGAGATGTTCCAAGAAGACTCTCCGGAACCACTTTCACGCATTATGAGAGTTCGGAAACTGCACATACAACTTCCAGCGGCGAACCACCACCTGTGCTTCTTTTGCACAGGAATATCCAACTCTCATTCATCCAGCGCCTCACTACAGGTTCCTCTACGAAAATGGGAGGCACGTAGCCAGGCCTCATTTCAAAGGGTAAAAACTAGGCTAAACTAGAACTGCGCCCACAGAAAAAAATGTGCGCTACAAGAAACCCCAAGAGTTTCTTTTACAAACAGGTCTACACTTCATATCTTATATGCTGCTTACCGACCTGCTCCTGTTTGTACTTGAAATAACGAGACTTTGCTACGAGAATGTCCTCTTGATAAACACTTCTGTGCCTCACCTAGCAGCTACAATCAATTGGGTGCCCAAAGTTATCGACGGTGGGTTTTATACGGAGGCGGTTTCACTTGACAAGTCTCTGGATAAGACAAAGCGATTGAAGTTTGTCATGACTACGGCTAGAAACTTGATGAAATGTAGTCACCTTTCTGACAGCGGTGAACGGTTCAGATTATAATTTCAAGTAAAACTGAAGCATTTTTTTTTAAATTTTATTTCGAATTCTTCGGTTTCTTAAGGTTTACTGATCCTTTCTTCGCTTCTCGATCATTTTGGGAATGATGTCTTAAGTTTCTCTCCTAATCAGCAACTGTCCTCGTTTTGTATTATTGCATAATATGTTTTAGCACCCCCCCCCCCCCCCCCCTCTTTTCTTTTAAATAAACGCCAACATTCAATAAACGCTTTTCTTTGCGTTTAATACTGTAACCTATATTTCGATAGCGTATGTAAAAGCAGCAAGCATTTTGTATGCAAAACACATTCAAAACACCCTCGAGCGGTATTACTTTCCTGTACATAAAGATTCCGTCTATGGAAATATATTTAAAAATGTACAGAAATACTGGTTATCATGGTGTCAACTAATTTTGTGACTCGCAATTCTCTTAGTTTTCCATTATATATATATCTATATATATATACTGAATAAAGAGGTAGCGATCACAGTTGAGGGCTTCGGCTCTCCTCTCCCAAC
>JAGDQP010000064.1:223684-238842 GCA_022664845.1 Lepisma saccharinum
CACAGCCATATTCAATCCACTAGTGGATGAGGCCTCTCCCCGAAGGGAGGAGTTGGTCTACTGCTCCCACGCTGACCAGACGGGTTGGAAGAGGAGAGCCGAAGCTCTCACTGTGATCGCCACTGTCTTTTATTCACAACAGCTCCCCAATTGTCCTCACGATGCTGGGTCAACACTGAAATTTTTGAGCCCCCACCGGGAATCGAACCCGGGACCGCTCGCACTGAAGTCGAGCGCGCTACCGACTAGGCTACGCAGGAGCTCATATATATATATATATATATCAAATTCCCTGAGTTCTTAGTATAGTGGAACATGTAAATAATACGCAATTATATTTTTTGTTAATACCACCAGCAGCCAATCCACACATTTTATACATTATCGGTATCTCACAATTGAAATAGAGGATCTTACCACATTGAAAAAAAAATCCGGTCAGCAGTGAGAATAGAACCCATGACCTCCGCCTTGCCGGGGCAGTGCTCTATCAACTGTGGGCAGGTCCATCTCAGAAATTTCCCTAAATTTTCCAAGGTGGTAGACACCCTGTATATAGAAGGCCGGATAGGCAATACACTAAGTAAAATATGAAGAGAGGGGCAAGGAATTGTATACTTATGTAGTATCTTGATAAAGATCACGTGCACAATGACACACTTAACACTATAAAGTCACTTAAAATTTTTCGGCATCAGCCATCCTCAGTAGCAGAGAAGAAAAAAAGTTCACTGAACACAAGTGGACAACTGGAGAAGATAGAAAAACAAAATGGCGGACGTCCACATCAAAAACAATAGACGACGTTCTGCGTGTGCGCAAGTACTGATGGGAAACGGATTTTAGAAATGGTATTTTTTGTACTGAAAATTGAGCTGGGTACAATAAATAATAATAAAAACTGGGACTCAGTAAGGGAAACGTAGTCAGGAAAGTGGGATACAGTAAGAAAACACACCCCAAAAAAAAGTGGGATTTAGTACTGAAAACGGAGTCAAAGAAAGTGAAAATATAATATAGAAAACGCAATGAAAAGGCAGTAGGTTGTCGAGTCAATCACAAAAAGGTGAGAGTCAGTATAGAAAACGATTTAAAAAAAAAATGAATGGGCAAGGGCGAAGGGGAAGTGTGGTTCCAGACGTGGAGAGAAGAAAGAAAAAAGTTGCTGAACGTTTAGACCAGGTTTCAGTATGGCTCTCAAATCCTGAATGAAAGCCCCTTCCCAGAGACGACGTGTGGATGTGTTCGTGGGGGTGGTAGGGGGGTACTGTACCAACCACTTCCTTGAAATAATCCGTAAATTACCACATCAAGAAAACGGCACGGGTTGGCAACGTGAAAACGGGGTTCCTAGGACGGGAATACTCACAGTATATATGCTATTATAGCAAATAATAATGTCTAAAATAACGGAAACAATTTAAAAATAAAATAATTTTATAGAAAATTGGTTGGCAACACTGGAAAGTCGGGTCATTGGGTACGTAAACTTCAATATTTTTATACTGTGTTGAATAATGTTTATGCCAAGTTTGGCGCAGATAGATCTAACAGAATGGAAGCAATAAGAACAATTGATTTTTTAAAATATGTATGGGTTGGCAACAACTAAACTACTGCACCAATCAAGACGATTGCGGTGGCCCTGAGCTAGCAGGGCTCCTCCAGGTTTTGAGCAAAAAGATTACCTGGCTTTTCATCACTCTCCATAGAAATTCCCTGACTACAGGAAATTTCTATAGAATCATCCTCCTCCTTCCCCTACAGCCGACCGTTTCTCACCAACGTGGTAATGTTACCGCCCATACAATTCATTTTATCTTTAACTTTACCAACGTGGTAATTTTCCTTTGATATAATTGATTACTATTGTTACATATTCCATATAATAAGGACGGCAACATATATCACAATACCATAACTATGCAAGGAATAATATATGTTTAAACATATTGTGACTAATGTTGGTCTAATGTAAATTAAATCATATCAAACTTGAACCGGAAAGAGAAGAAATATTGAAGATAATCTGAGTGAAATGCAGACACATACAATCAAAAATACACGGCAAGCTTGTATTTTTAAGAAATTGAGGCATACTCATATATAAAGAATAACTTCGTATTTCTTACCATCAGCAGAAACATTTATAGAACATGTCTGAGAAATGGTTGATCAATATGATCTTTTGTTATATCTTCCTCACTTTTTATAAACATACACGTGTATACTACAAGACAAAATAAAAGAAATCAACAGACACAGAAAGAATAGAACAAACACAGAAGGAGAGCTTAAGCACCCACCAACCACCCGCTGTGCTTTAAAAAGAACGAAGGCTCAATAGATTCAAATCTTCACAAGAGAAAGCAATTTCATCACATGTGAACACTGGTATCAACTGAGAATCCAAATACGGAAATATACATTTTCATAAACAAAATTCCTTATCAGATGCACTTCTATGATTTAAAAGAAAATTCTACAGCAATCAAGAATTTTGCAAAATTCTTCATTTTTCCACTTTTTTTTTTTTTTTCCAGAACAGTTGTTTAATGTTCCTGAATTTTCCATGACTGGGGAAAAAAATTCCCTGATTTTTCCCTGCTTTCCAGGTTGTAGTTTCCAACGACACCTCAAGCAACTCTCTACACCTTGTACTTGCTGAGAATTAATTTCTGGACACGGATGGACATCCTGAGCGGGATTATAAGGCACCTTTAATTGTGGCTTCGCTATCAAGGGACCTAAAAAAAGGAAACCAAAATATGTCCTGAAACGTCTGGATTTCAACTGAAACGAGTAGCAAGTTTTTACGGAGAAAAGTTTTCATGAACCGGTTTATATGGCAAATGTCTCTTTATATACCACTACAGTCAATAAGTTCGTGGACTGGACGCAGCGTGGCGCTAGTGGTATACAACAGCTGAGACGTGACGTCCTGGAGGAATCAGTGGAAGTTGGTCTCACGACCCAGCATGAGGCAGGGGTGTGCATAGTGTGTGCACAGACGTACTGTCTCTGTTGTGAAAGGTGTTGAATGCGCCGCGGCGGACTTGGAGAATGTCGCAGTTTGAGCAACGGGCAAACATCGGAGAAGTTCTGCCAAAAACTAGGCAAATCCGCAACAGAAACGTTGCAGATGATCAGGCAAGTGTATAGTGACAACGCCCTGGGCCGCAGTGCTGTATTTAAGTGGCCCCCAACGTTTTGCGGAGGGGAGAAACAGTTTAGAGGATGATGAACGTACTGGTCGGCCAACAACAGTCCGAACTAAACGCAAGATCAAAGAGGTTGCAATGGTGGTGCGCGCTAACCGTTCCCAGTCGGTAGACGACATCGCAGCAACAGTACGGATCAACCATGGTACGTGTCACAAAATCCTGACGGATGACTTGAACATGTCGCGTGTTACCCAGCACAGTGTGCCACGCATTCTGACACAAGACCAACGTGAAGAGCGTATGCCCATTTGCGGTGACCTGATCAGTAGTGCTGACGCTGATGGAACGTTCCTGAACCAGATAATAACAGGAGATGAAACATGGTATTTCCTGTACGATCCACAACTAACGAGACAAGCATACCACCTGGAAATCACTATCATCTCCAAAACACAAAAACCCGAGACAAGACAGGTCACAAGGGAAAGTGATGCTTGAAATGCTTTCGGACTTGCAGAGAACTGTCCACATGGAATTCATCCCACAAGGAGAAACTGTCAACAAGACGCGCTATAAGGAGATCCTTCGCCGCATACGGGAGTCAATAAGTTGTAAGCGTCCTGAACATTGGCGCAGTAACAACAGGATGTTGTTGCACGACAACGCTCCTGCACATCGCTCTGTCCTTGACCAGGAGGAGCTGGCAAGGCAGCAGATCACCTTTATGCCACATCCTTCCTCCATATTCACCTGATCTCGCACCATGCGATTTCGATCTCTTCCCCAGTTTGAAAGTTAAGTTACGTGGACGTCGCTTTCATTCTCCCGAGGAGATCATCACTGCCACAAAGGATGCCCTACGAGAGATGTCTGCTAACGCCAACATTTTTCAAACATGTTTTCAACGGCTCTACGAATGTTGGCAGACGTGCATCGCTGCCAACGATGACTATTTTGAAGGTCAGTGTGGATCTGTGTTAGTGTCTGTGTGTGTGGACGTTTACGCCGAGCACAACAACCATGACGACATCTGGGTTCTACTGGTTGCCTATATTCTAGGTGCCAGTCCACGAATATACTGACTGTACTAGTATATTTTTAAGGGTATTTTTCCCAAAGCGTCCTTTTTAGGTCCCATGATAGCGAAGAGGGGACCTTATAATTCCGCTCAATCCGTCCGTGTCAAAAAATTAAATATCAGGAACCACAAAGTGTACAGAGGTGCTTGAGGTGTCATTGGAAAGGTCTTGACCAGACTAGATCAAAGCTGCTAGAACTGTCTTGATTTATACAGTGGGTCAGTGTTGCCAGCAACTTAAAATTTTAATACTAAATTTGCTTCTATATCGTTAGACCTATTCCTGCCAAACTTGGCATAAATATTATTGGACGCAATGAAAAAATACTGCACCACTCCCTAAGCACTCCAGTTGTCAGTATTGCCAGCTTATTTGATAAAAATGAAAGTTTGTGTGTCTAGGATTTAATCAAGGAATGTTCCTAGAGTGGCCTCTCTGTATGTAATGCACGGTCATGCCGCAACCAGAGCAGATAGAGGAACTGATTTCAGATTAAGGTTCAGCGACCTTCAGTTTATCCGGCCGTTATTAATCTACTAACTGAAAAACTGGCAGGTTCTTTTGATTTGATTAGCTTCCTTCAGTTTATTAACTCACACTAGAGCCGCAACGAAACGGGTAAAAAGAATCTGATTTGAAATTTGGGTTCAGCGATCTCGATTTACGGTGAAGTTTCAAATTTGGTGACTCTAAAAGCTACTGAAAGGTCCTTTTTTCATTAGGTTAGGCTTCTCCATTTAAATAATTCATGCTAGTTTTAGTCAAGGATGTGTTTGTAGCTATCTCATACACAGAGAAAGAATGAAAAAAAAAAAAACTACTTAGCATCGACCACGGCGACGTACCTGATTCGTTAGCGAACAAGTAGAGCTTGTTGCCAACTTTGTTAGCCGAAAACAATGATTTGATTGGAATAAGTGGACTAACTGGGCGGGACTACGCTGTGACGTGTGGCTTCCTGTTTTTCAAAATCGCATATTTTCTATTAAAACATCCTTGGTTTTAGTGTACATTTCTGATCGTTGTCATCGGGCTCACCCTAAACTCTAAACAACAACTTATTCGTGCTTCTTTTCTACAGAATTCACTAACACACAAAAACATTCTTTACAATCAATGTTATCACCAGAATTAATTTACAATTAAAGTCTTACCTTTCCTCCGCCCCCTCTGACAGCCTTTATCATCACAGGATATCCTATTTTCATAGCTTCTTCTTTTAATCGATCCACCGACTGCTCTTCACCGTGATAGCCTTTGATTACAGGCACTCCAGCTTTACTCATAATCGCTTTCGACGCACTGTAATCACAAGGACATATACTATACTCTTCAAAAGATATACTACGATTCTGGGAATCAAACAGCACTATAGCACATGTTTGACGAAATACATCAGAGATGTCTCAATATTACAAACTCCTCCCTATGAAAGATTGAAGCTTCATTCTTCTTGCATATGTTTATATATAAGATGGTAAAAGAAAGGTAGAGAAAAGGTACTTTACATAATATAAAGAGAGGTGTACAGGAACATCACAAACACAATAGAAAGGCGGCAGCAACGTTTCGCAAAATCGTTTTCATATGATGGAAGAGAAAACGGACAGAAAGGACTGGTGCTAAGGAATCGTCATGTTGCCAATTTCTGCTGCGTAACAGTGTGTCCAGGTTATGGAGGCGGCAAAATGACTAGATGGTTCGGACAAAACACCAAATGGAGAAGGGAGTCCGGAGGTTACTAGTAGTAGTTGAGACGCTTCCTAAAGAAATAAGAGGGTAGAGAATCAGGAGGAGGGGAAAATAATAACGAAGATGAAAGGGAGAAAAATAAAAATAAATTGAAAGTGAAAATAGAGAAGGAAGCACAGAAAAAGAGGAGACTGCGATGCAGGTTGTTACATGAAGTTAAGGCGGGGTTCATGATTGCCGGAAAGGATAGAGATGTACGTGTGCTCCCATCTCTTTCTAACTGTGGCAGGTAAGTCAGGATTCAGAATTTCTAGGATGCTGACTCGAAAGGTTTCGTCAGAGGTGCAAGCAAGCGTGATATGAAGTGTGTTCAGGTATGGGGAAGTTGCGATTTGGAGGAGTAGCGATGGTTGTTGATGCGGATTGTTAGAGGAGTTTGGCTTTCTTCAACGTAGAAGACGGAGCATGGGTTACAGAGTAGGACGTAAATGAGTTTAGAAAATACGCAACTACCGGAGTGTCGGAAAGAGTACGTCTTGTGAGTGACAGGATGCTCGAAGGTCAGACAGGGATAAAAAGAACGGTAGGTTCTGCACCGGGTTCTATTAAACCTGCTAGGTTTGCGGGGGGCGGAATGGGTCCAGTTCTGGTGAGAATCGCGTTGAGATTTTGGGGGGTCTGCAGTAGACTATTTTGGGGCACGACGGCAAAACTCTCTCAGTTACAGGTGACACAGCGCGCGCGTGCGAGAGAGAGGCAAACTGGCGGCTTCCTAGCACCTGTTTTATTTATTCGTCACATCTCCTATTATGTGAACACGCTTCTGCGAAACGTGGCAACTGAATTGATATTCACGTCCTAAACAAGATGGTGAGCTTCTAAGGACTGGATAGTTTTTATAAAGTAGGCTTCGAACCACTTCGTTCAACTGATCTCGGGCGGAACTTGAACCCGTGATCACTCGTACAGCAAGCAAGCGCGCTAACTCCTCGGCCATCCCGAGATCTCATTTCTTTTGTGTTTGTGAAATAAATAAATAAAATACATGGGAGGAATTAAACCATTTATACATACGAAAGAATAGTCATAATGCCAAGAGTTAAATAATATTTTCACTTAATACCAGCCACAACTAACACAAAACAGATGTTATGAACGAAAGTGCTGACAAAGAAAAAATGAATACGAGAGAAGGGAAAGGAGGGAGGAATAGAGAAATAAAGAAAAGAACAGAAAGGGAAATAGACAAGAAAAAGAGAATGAATGGGGAGAGGAGAAAACGAAAAAAAAATAAAAATCAACTACTTTCCGAGGAAAGAGGGATCATCGAAAGTCATGAAGTTTCACGAACTTGCCAGCACTGACATTCTCTTCTCAACATCCTGCATTCTCTCATCGGTTCTAAATATTTATCCTACAGATTCGATTCTACGTCTGAATTGATTTCTTTTAATTTATGACCTTTAGGCATCTAAGGCTCAGGTTGGAATAGGGTAGGGGAAAGGATGCAGGAAGGTGTCGGCCAGGGCCTAAATTTAAGCACAAAGTAAATTCGTATACAGAGGGATGATAAGGGCAGTTTACCTGCAATGCGTTCTGAAGACCTTATAAACGCATATTCAAATAGTAAAGTAGTCCGCCGTACTGCGCCCGGTAGCAGCACCTAAATTTCAGGGCGCAGTGGTGACATCTGTACGGCGGAGTACCTAACTACTTGAACATGCGTTTAATAAGTCTTTTGAATGCATTGCATGTAGACTGCCCTTATTCTCTCTCTCTCTCTCTCTCTCTCTCTCTCTCTCTATATATATATATATATATATATATATATACGAGGGGGGATCAAATATAAACGGGATTTTTGTTCCTGAACATCAACAGTTGGTAGGACTGGCCGCGCGCTTCTGCTACGTTTAGGCGTGTCCTTTGGGAGTGGAGAGAGTGTGCTGTTAGATATTTCCCGCCATTTCGTCAGTACCGCTCATGATGTCGGAGCAACAGGTCCACCCCTCCACTGCGCAACGCATAATTATAACATTTCTTGCTCGTGAAGGAGTTACAGAGGCAGAAATTTGCCAGAGATTGACTGCACAGTTAGGGGATCAAACATCGTCAAGGACGCGTGTGTATGCCTGGCATAAAAAGTTCAAGGAAGGACGAGAACGTGTGGAAAATCAGCAACACGATCGCCGTCCTCGGACCAGCATTAAGGACGAAAACATTCGTGCGGTTAAAGGCATTATTGACGACGATCAACGAGTAACAGTATCAGAAATTGCAGAACAAGTTGGAATCAGCTATGGGAGTTGTCAAGCAATCATCACAAACGACCTACAGTTCCGTAAAGTGTGTTCCAGATGAGTCCCTCACCTTTTGACCGAAAATCTGAAGTTGAGACGTTTGGAGGTCTGTCAGAGGCTTACAGCAAGGTTTGCGGAAGAAGGTGATGCATTTTTGAGTCGGATCGTCATCGGCGACGAAACATGGGTTCATCACTACACTCCTGAATCCAAACAAGCTAGTAAGGAGTGACGGACAAAAGGGGAGGCAGCACCAGTGAAAGCCAAGACTCGACTGTCAGCTGGCAAGGTTCTTGCAACCGTTTTTTTCGATCGCCGAGGCATTTTGCTGATTGACTTTTTACATGAGCGACGCACAATAAATGCTGAATACTACTGCGAGCTGTTGAACAAGGCGAGAGTTGCATATCGGCGCAAAAGACGAGACCAATCGATTCGACAGATCATCCTCCTGCACGACAATGCGCGACCCCATACTGCAGCTCGAACTGTCTCGAAGTTACAGGAAATGCACTGGACTACACTTGAACATCCTCCTTACAGCCCGGACTTATCGCCCTGCGATTTTCATTTGTTCGGACCGCTTAAAGAAGCTCTAGGAGGGCAACGATTTGCAGATGATGAGGGTGTGGAAAAGTTCGTGCGCAACTGGCTGGTGACACGACCCTGTTCTTTTTACGATGAGGGCATCAAAAAGCTGTCCATACGCTGGGACAAATGCATTTCCAAAGGAGGAAACTATGTGGAAAAATAAATTGTAATTGCCTTGTGGTATTCAATAACTGAATTTAAATAAGAAATAAAATCCCGTTTATATTTGATCCACCCTCGTATATATACGTATTTACTTTGTGGTTTAAGGTACCATTCCGGCATTTGCCTGGTGTGACGGAGGAAAAACCTCAGTCAGGATGGTCGGCCGTTGGGAGTGAACCCAAGACCTTCCGAATGCCAAGCCAAAGCTCTACCACTGAGCCACGGCCGCTCGGTGATTTTATGTTTGAATACGAAACCTTATTTACTAATTCCAATAGGTTGGAAGATGTTCTCTCTTTCGTTCTAATGAAGAAAATGATATGAAATTAATGCAAATGACTTCACTCACACTAAACATTTTTTTTAAAAAAAAAAAAACTGAATTTATAATTTATCTACTGAAGAGGCATCTACGGGCTAAGTCCTTCACAGAACTGAAGAGTGATATCCCACAGAGAGCACTCTGTCGGGTAAAGGTACAGTGAAAACATTGGCCAGGGTTTATATTCTGTATACAACTTCGGCATTCGCCTAGCGGGACTGAGGACTGAGGAAAACCGTGGAAACTGTCAGTCACGACAATAGTAACAGTACTTGGAACTTAATACCTCTCTTGTACTGATTCGAACTCCGTTTAACTTCTTCCACTAGAACAATAACAATGAAGATATATATATATACCTTTTAATTCCCATATCCCGTATAGCAGATGCTGGTGGTCCGATAAAAATCAAGTCTGAATTATGACATCGTTCTGCGAACTCGGTGTTTTCGGACAAAAATCCATAACCTGGATGAATAGCTTCGGCTCCAGCCTTCTTAGCTACTTCAATTATTCTCTCCTGCTTTAGGTAACTTTCCTGAGAAGGTGGAGAACCTATGTAATAAGCCTGATCTGCCTACATAAAGAGAGAGAGAAAACACAGTAATAATGAAGATTTTTAAAATGTACGTGCATGTTAAATATAACAGTTAAAAAGGACGTACTAACAACTGGAAATAAATGAAACTGTCTTATGAGAATCGTAAATAAATAATTATGAACACTTGAATTAATAGAAAATGTTTGAAGCGCGCGCTATACGGCAATGACTCAATATTTGATATTCACATTCGATTTGCTGTGCTTAGTTTCTTAGTTCAGCGTTGCCACATTGTGCAAAACTGAATATTTTTATCGGATATTTTCTCTGAATCTGAGTGTACATATATTGTAGATTTACGAACATTACGCTCACATTTTTCACGAACCACTCTGACTTCCACAGACTATAGTCTAATTGATACATCAATATCAAATAACAAAGAATGTGGTACGTAGTTAAACTAAAGCCCAGTTGGCTACCAAAGGAATGCACGTAACTACTAAAGTGCATTTGTTCCAATAAAAAACATACACATTTGAGATCTTATACATTGATAATACATAACTAACATGCCTAACTACCATATACATTGAAGCACAATCACGTTCGAACCACATCCTGATACAATGATTACTGCATGCAACTCCTCGAGAATAACCGCAAGATGAAACTAAACATGCGTGCTAAACCATGTCCCCAAAATATATGATATTATTATACACAATTAAAGGAGACATATCACCAATCGAAAGAAAGAACTAGAACTCTTACATCCATCTTTATAATAAATAGCGCGGACAATCAACTCCTTCGCAGCAGAATGCAAGAGAATTTAGAGATGCAGACAAAGAAAACGATAAGCCACACACACCACTAAGACGTGATTACTATTTCCTCCCAGCCATATGGCATCAGTTAGTCCATTATGGCGTGGCTGGTCACCTTCACGACTTCGGCAAAACCATCTGGAGCTGCTCATTGTTCAAGCATGGTGACGAGTAAATGTTTGCTAGAAACTCCTGGAAACCTACGTGATCTACGCTACATCACAAGAATAACTACATGTGATGAAAAGTAATAATACCGTGCATAAGTATAGGTTAAACAAGGGTCAGCTTCCGGAACCTGTTGCTAAACAAGGGCGATTCGAACACAAGATGCTACTCTGCGTTTGATGCAATAATGAGGGAATAATTCACCACGAGTTCGTTCCGGACATTGAACCATCAATACCAACCTACATTCCGAACAGCTGGAGTGGATATATACCATTGTGCGGCAATGCTTTAGTTTCTTTTATGGTTATTAAAATATAATCAGCCTTGTCAGTTTTCTTTATACGAGTTTTGAAAATGGGATTACACTATAAAACAATGGGCAAATTACGAAAATTTGGCCTGTAGTGGAACTTCCACTAACTAGTGCGTGCTTCATTTACATTACTTATTTTAAGCTTACTCTGACACACATTTAAAGCAACGCCCTAGCCGAGCTGGTCTACCGGTTCCCGTAAGATCACCGAAGTCAAGCAGCTCTGGTCAGTGCTTGGAAGGGTGACCATTGCAGTACTCCAGATGGTGTTGCGTTCACCCAGCGTTGTGAGGCTAATTGGGGAGCTACCTGAATAAAGAGGTAGCGGACTCCGATCACGTAAACCGGCATTAATGGCGAGGAGGAGCCGAGATGCTGACCACATCTCACCTCAACGGTAGGAGTGCCAAAGCCGGCTGGTAGGCATGGGCCCTTAATGGGCTGTCGTGCTACGGGGTTTATGACACACATTTATATGTAACATGCTTACATGAACACATCACGCATCTTGATGCAACGCACTTTCGTTACGAAGATGTAGGTGACTGTCTACTAGCCTTGCGTGTACGTTCATTTTGTCTCCCATGAAAGAAAGAGCCTAGTTGCTCATGTCCTAAGTGTGCAAGAGATTCAGGTTTATGTTTTTCTACCTTGTACAATTAACTGTCATTGCAGAAGTGGAGCAATTTATGATTGTCGTAACAAGTATTTTAATACTGGAATTTAAATTACCAATTCATTTGATGGTACTTTATGTCTTTTAAAACAATGTATATCAATTTAATGAAAATATAAGAGATTATCCTATTTTCTGTGTATGCATATTTACTAAATAATGATTAGTAATCCCTTTTCAGTGAACTTCTACGATATTAACTTTTAAGAATTGGCATTCCTCTCCATGAAGACCATTACACATTCATGCGAAAGTGCCATATATGGGGATAGTGCGTGCGTTCGTGCGTCCATCCATCCATCCATCCCTCCCTCCCTCCCGCTCTTTCTGTGTGTGTATGTGTGCTGTGCATGAGCGAAACGAAATGATTTGAGCAGCTGTTGTATCTTGATGGTACTGAACCTACTGAAACTTTCGAAATCAAAATAAATATGGAAATAAAAATTAAATGAATTATGAGTTGACCATAAAAGAATTACACTTTGTGTTTAAATTTTACAACTAATCAATCACTACACACTGTGTAAAGTAGCAACATAATCATACAATTGCTATTCAGAATTAAAGAGACTTCAAAACGCAACAGATATTTATTGTTCTCTCAAAGTTGGTCACCTTCGTAAGTACACTATTTTTGATACAATGAACGATGAACAAGTTATGCATATTTTTCACTGCAAATAATAAATTAGTCTCTCTTACCAATGATACATGCATTGAATTAGCATCGGCATCACTGAAAACGGCGACGGTTCTCATGCCTAATTTCCTTGCAGTTTTCATAATACGACAGGCTATTTCTCCTCGGTTGGCTATAAGCAACGTGCGGATAGGTTTCGCCTCTGCTGAACAATGATGAGAGCAACATCGTTGACGAAAACGTACAAACGGCCTACGAAAAAAAAGAAGAATAACATTTGGAATAAACATAACTATGAATACTGTATAGTTCTACCCAGGTACAGGAACTACTGATGTCAGTGTACCTACGGTACTTCTCTAAGTGTTTGGTATTGCATTGAGTGTTATATCAGTCCTATATACGATTATATAATAATAATAATAAGAAGAAGAAGAATGAACACATTCTAGCGAGTCAAAAGCCTGTTTTACCACCTAACTCTCGCCATAACGACAATCAGTACATATCACGAAACTAGAATTAAAAAATATATATTTATATACATAAAAAGTAAGGCTATCTCCTGTGCGATGCTCACGACGGGGATGTAGTACTCCACATATTCTCGACCTACGGCGGAGTGGTTAGTCCCATGCTCGACCGCCTTTACCTCCCAAGGTGCCCAGGAATATTAACGACACTCTGGTACTCAATTTGATAGGAGGCCGAGTGCACCGTAGAGCGCCAGGCCGGGAACACTGCGAGACTACTGGCCGGGATTTGAACCTGGACCGTTCGATTCTTAGTCAGACGCGCTACCGCCTGAGCCACGGCTACTCCTTTATATACTAGTAACAAACAGATGAATGCACTCGAAAAAGTAAAATGTAGGAAAGCGATGGAACATAAATTTTAGCAATGATTTCCGTTGGTAATAGAACTGTCTTTGATTCCTCTTAAGTAAAACACAATATGTTTAATTTACATAGCTTATTGATGTAATGTGTTTGAAAGGACATTCCAGGATTCAAAGATGATACTGAGATGAAAGAATGGAGTTTGTAGGTTTTTTTTTACGTGTTGGATAAAGTTTGCAATAATTAAATGCGGGATGTCTTTGTATCTTCGGACGTTTAGTGAAATAATGTTGCCGAGACGAGATGAGATGTGGGGTTCTCTCGTCCGTCTTATGTTGCCGCGTCTCTCCCAAAACGTGCTTGTCCCAATCTTTTCCATTTTGAATTTGAATTTATTTAGGGCTTTATGTATCTCAGGTTCAGGCCGGAATAGGGTGGGTATAATAGTGGACATATAATAATGGATACAACTTGTGGACAGTAAGGAACATTAACTATAATAATAAAGATGCAGTCGTCAAGGACTTCCGGACGACGTCGCATGCGAACACCATATTGTGGTTTTAAGTGTTTAGTGTGGATATGTGCGAAAGAGTAGAAGGGTCTAAGTAGTAACAAGATTAAAACTCCAACTCAAAGCCGACACCGTGAAACAACTAAACTAATTATCTTTTATTTCTATTCAGTTGTTCCTGCTTCACAACGAGAGTCAACTGTCTTGTGTTGTCCTGTGATGTCTGATAGGTTATATGTGTTAAATAATGTACGTTTTTATAAATAAATTCCTATTTGCAAATTCCCTCCCAGTCATGTTCCAGCATGAAGGAACAAAGGCCAGGATTACATTCTGGACGCCTGGCCAAAGTTAGTCCCGCACCACCTCAAGTACGAGGGAACACAAGAGATTCTCTGAATGCCGGAATACCGGTAATCCGACAATCTTTAGGAACAGCCTGTCCCAAACTAGGAGGGCGAACAGCTGCCCGAGACGTGCGACCCGCAAAGTGCGCAACGTAGTTTGTTGCTAAGAAGGCAGAGACAGGGATGGAAGGTGGGTCCCCCCACCAAAAAAAAAAATTGGGTGGGTGAGATGATGTTGGAAGGTAGTTAGCCAGAGCCTAGCTTGTCAGTACCATCCCAGCATTTCCTTGATATGACTGAGAATAAACATTAGTCAGAATGGTCGGTCACTTGGATCGAATCCAAGGTAGGAATTCTGAGCTTTCACTAGTGTTATCTTTTTACAGCAGTAGATGTTGAAACAGCAAAAGTGAAAGTGATAATTTCATTTAATTATAATTAAGTTTCTTATTTTATTTTATTTATGTACGTAATGATATATATTTAAATACGATAGCTTAAAATTCGGCATGTTAGGGGTCCGGATTGGCTTCAGTAGACTTATCCTTTCTCCTTCCTTTAGTATTGAGCTTGAGAATTTGTTTATTGATTAGGTGAGTCCATTCCAAGATTTGCTTAACCAGCTATTAATTAGTTTATTAATTAATTATACTGAAGTTATACTACTAAAGTCGAGTTATAAAAATTCAAATGTGAGAGGGCTTTCATTCATATTAGTGAATTAAATAATTTTCTACGTTTCCTGTTTAGCTAAGACATTTTGCTTGGCATCCACTAATCTGCTTTTGCTTCTGGCTTTATGCTATAAACCATCCTTAATACAAACTGAAAGTTTCCACTGTGTATAATTAACAAAAATGTTAATTTTTGTAATGTATAATATTATTCATCGAACTACTTTAATGTGCCCTTTCTGATTCTAAACTGAAACTAAGTTTCCCATATAAATTTTCTTTAAAAAAAAAAAAAAAAAA
>JAGDQP010000065.1:0-48651 GCA_022664845.1 Lepisma saccharinum
TTCAATACGGTTCAAAATAACTTTGGTGAACATTTTGTATAAAACTGACAGTGAACTAATTGGTTTTATATACATATATTTAGTTCAGGAGTATAAGTGAATAACTTAAAACCAAGGACAAATAACTTTATAATATAAACAAAGAATAGTCCCGACAATAAAGCTCTGGAGTGCCTGTTGTAACAAAATATTGTGAACAAAGGTTTTAAGCACACGATCGTGCAGTTCATACCAGTATACTGTAAGAAAGGACTGCAGGATCAGCAGATTAAAACTCCAGGGTAAATTAAAGACTGTGAATTTAAATGTGAAGTCCGTTTTTCTGTATGCGTGTTTGCTTAGGCGCTAGCCTGCGTTATAAAATGTAGCATTCAAATTGAAATTAACAGACGACCGAATTTTTTGAAATGGAACGCTGGACGGTTGTAAGTTAAATGTGTTGGATATCTAGTAGCCTGAGAGTAGTTGTTTCATATATTTGATATTTTGATAGGATCTGACGTTATAAGATGTGTGAAAGGATGCTGCTTCGTTAAACGCATAAAAAAGAAAAAAAAACAATTCGGTTAATATTTTGCGTACTGAGCGAATGAAACTAATTGTGAAGTACATTTGGACAATGAACTTACAGTTTAAATGTATAGGAAAATGAGACTATGTTCATTTTTTGCAGTTAGAAAGGAGAACCAGCGAACACCGGCCTCATTACAACTCACTGAAATATCTTTGGACAACTTTCTATGTTTCAGCTGATGTTGATAATTTTTTTGATCAGTAAGGATACAATTTTAGAACTCTACGAAACCAAAAGTTTCCACAATCACTATTATTGTGACCTGCTTATAAAGCATCTGTTTGATCCAGTGGTCCAGTGCTGCTCTTCAGAAGTGGCATTTTTGCTCTTTCAAGACTATGCGATAGTTGTTTAAAATACAGAATCAACTTTTTGATTTTCATTCGTATCCACTTTATTCCTTAGCCCTTGCGATAACGATTCTCATGGTTGGGCTAAAAGAGGCATTGGGTAAGAGACGCAGTATGTAAAAAAATCTTCGCTAGTGCACGTCTCTAATGGAGTCATAATCTGTAACTTTGATTACAATGTCATTCAATGTAATAACTACCAAACTATTACCTGCAAACTACTACAGTAAAACCCAGTTGAATCGTGCCTCGATATACTGTTCAATCGGCTATTTCGTTGGCACAGTCATATCTCCTCGTATTCTAAGGGTCTTCTTTCAAGACTTGTTTTACTTAGACTCGCGGAGCCTAGTTTTGCTGTAATTTTTATTCATATTATCTGGTTCTCCATTTCCAATCTCTCTTGTTCCGCGATGCTGAATATACGTACGTAGTGGGTATTCTTTTATTTGTGTCCCGACAAAACTCAGTGATGAACGTTTGTTCCTACACCGATGAACTTACTGGTTCTGTAATAGATAGAATGAATGAATTAATCGTAAACTTTCTTTAAATTAATCTTCTTAGTTAGGAAGAAATGAGGAGTTGATATCAGAATCATCCGAGAAAAGTAAGTGTAGTTCTCCTCTTGCGCCCCATCGCACGTTTCAAGTATCTTTTCTTCAAAATTACGATGGACTACTTTCATATATTCTACTCTACATCGTCCAGTCCTGAAATAACCAGGCTTATACATTTCTTCAATGTATAAAATATAATAGGAAAAGAAACTTTCAATTACATAATTATCTTATATTTTGTGCTAAAAATTAAAATATAATAATTAAAACCTAAATATCAGCTACAATAACAGCTACAATTAAGGAAATATCTTAAAAAGTCATTATACTGCAGACAGGTTATGAAAAAGTCATTATACTGCAGACAGGTTATGATCCCCCAGACACACAAGGTGCAACGTCAGCGTAGATGAATACACGTATAGTACTTAACAACTCTCTAGGCGTTATGAAATTAAAAATAAATAAATAAAACTTTTTGATTGGTATTCTCAGGTTCCATTTCTAATAATTATTTTGTCACAACAGTATTGGACGAAATGATGATAATTCTTATTTCGTGTAAGATATTGGGTATGCATATTTTCTTACATCTTTTGATTTTAAGAGCTAACTGATGATAGAAAAGATAAGAATTGGAGGAAATGAATATTAGCGAAGCGATAGGCGTAACAAGGAAGCTCTTTCAATCAATGTTTAGGTGAAACACTGGAGCTTGAATTTTCTTTCTACTCATTCAATTGCGAAACAAAACTTTATTATTTCTTTTTTCTTCTGTAGATCATGCAGTTGAATCTATTGTTTTTGAAGACATTATTAAGTTTTGTTTCCATCTTCACTTTTTGTTTTCCATGTCGTGCTGTATCAATTAACTTTTAAAATCACATTTTCTGGTTAATACCTTGACGTAATCCTGTTCTTCAATATAGAATTCATGAAAGTGTTGTTTTTTTTCTTCAAACACGTAGTAGTGGGTTTCTCGATTGGGAAACTGAAAGGACTTGGAGAGTATAATACCTCTTTTTTCCTTTTCATCTTTGGAAGCAGGAAGATAGAGAGATGCTGGAGAGGACAGAGACAGTGAGTGCAAATCTATCTTCTCTCTCTTCCCCGAGTCCCTCGGTCTGTCTCACTGAGCAAATACCCTCTCTTAATGGAATAACGAATGATCCTGACGAGTTAGTGAGATTCACTTTGGAACCTAAGGCTTTTGTTGAAATTCTTCATTTCGTCAGTGCTAGGCGAAGAAAACCATTTTCTGTAATCCAAATAACCAGGAAGGAAGGAAGGATGACAATTATTTACAGATAATGCAAGTTTTAAACCCTTTTTTCTCATTTTGGGTCCTTTAAAGAATTACTTGAATGAAGGGAGAATTACAAGAACGTCCAAATGATGGAATGGACTTCAAACTAACACAAAATGTCTTTTTCTGATGTGGTGAAAGTACTTAGTTTCCAGATACTTGGTGCAAGTACTTGGTTTGAATGGTATATTTGTCGAATTATTTAATTAAAAGCGTAGCAATTGCATTAGAGATATTTTACGTCATTTCTTATATATTTCTTGGCAATAAAGACTTTTACGTGTTGAAGTATGTAATTTGTTTCAATGAAATTATCCATCACTGCTAATATTGAAGGCATTTGGCATAAAGAATTGAAAACTAAAAAGTCAAACTATGTATGCACATTTGCGGAATTGAATTACGGTAATTGGGAAATCAGGCATAAGGTGATTCGCTCTACTGACGGATCCATATCAAAATTTCTAATAGAAAGTTTTGGAAAGTCCTATTTCCAGTTAATTCGAACAATCAAACAATGAGCAACTTTTAGAGGAAATAGTTATATATATTTCCTAGTGTGTACCTGCGAAACCTGATTATTATGGCACCAATGTTCCTAAACGAGCTGGTGAACCTCTAAGGACTGTAGAATATCGAAACATGTGTAGGATACTTGGAATTGAATTATGGAAAATACATCTGGGGAAGGGGTAAGGTTAGTTCCTATAATATCAGCCATTTGTGGGGCACTTGTGTACTGAGATTGATTGATAGTTTGTAATATCTATTTAGATTGTCATGTATTTTTTGCTTCAAATAAACTAGAATTAAATCTTTACGTTGTGCTAATATAGGGCTTACTGTTTGAAATTAAACAGTTTTCCTCAAATTTTGAATTAAAAGCAGAAAGAAAACTATCTAAAATGTCCTGACAGTGTTCAGGAAAAAGTTGGAAGTGTGAGTTGAACGAAGAAAACTACACCGAAAAGAAGGAAGGAAAAAAAATCAACATCTATTATTCTTTCAGTGAACCGTTTGCTTCTATTTCGGAGCGCAAGCTGCTTTTCAACTTTTTTTCATTTTTAACATGTTTTGTTCTTTTCCACAATCGGATTACTTTCCATTATATTTGTGTGCAGTTCCTAGCTGTCGATTCTTTTCCTTTATGTGTAAGAATATAAGTAACATGGCTTCATCGCTATAGTACCTCCTTGTTTGTTAATTAAAACCTTGACTGTAAAGGATCCATTTGTTACAATATATTTTGCTTGTTAGATTTCATTTGAGACTCGCTTCGCTTTATGATTCTTCGCTTTATGTCAACTCAATTCTAAACCAAAACTGTGGATTTTCAGTTCGGGGATATGTAAAGCCAGAATCAAGGGATGTAAATAGATTTTTCAGGGTTTTTAGTGTTTCTTAATCGTAAAACCTTTAAAGTTTTGGGTGTGTCCTCGAGAATTTAGAGGGGATGATACCCCCTCATGGGGTGTCAGGCAGAACCCTTGTGCATTTTCGGGCAATCACTGCATGACTTGTCTTCAACAGTCCCAGTTTTTCGAAATTTGGATATCAGTTATGCGACAGTGTTGTGTAAACTTGGTGTTTTTTCTGGGTGTCAGTTCTTAGAAAGAGCGGTCATGATACAACAGCTGTGTTCCCCGGACATAAGGATCTCCTTAGTCCTCTCCTGTTTAGTCAATGCGAATTCCAGTTACCTACAGTGGCAATGTTGACTTTTGTTGTGTGAACTTGTGAAGCATAACACACATGTCAAGTCAGATTAGAACAAAACGTTCCTGATAAAATTCGTGTTTTATTTGGTCTGCATAATACATTTCCATTTGAAAAACAAACATGATCGTGGTCTAAGATTGTGGATTTCAAGATGATGGCTATGTTTCGGAAATATCCAAAATGTAGGCCTCCTCACATTGATGGAGTACTCAGATACGTTATATTTTCCTATTTCCATTATAAAAGGGAATCCTGAAACGTTTGACTCAGTAGTAGTAACAGCCCCATGTTCAAACCCTGCTCATAGCCATTTTAAATGATGCAATTAGCCTGATTAAGCGAATACTGTGAAGGCACATTGAATACGAATTCAATCTGCTACTTTTCATTTCTTTTTTTTTTTTCATAACTGTTTGCTGATGGACGTCCTCCCTTGAAGGCTGGTGATGGTCTTAGGCCCTAAATGCCGTACAGCCTAAAAAATGAATTAAGTAAACAAGTAGATCGTACGTGATGCGTTATGTTACTATAACTTTAACTTTGGGTTTGAATTAGTTATCCGTTGGTAGCGTTTGTACATGTACAAGGTAATTAAGCGCTACATTACCAATGTAAAACTAAGTAATTTTGGGTTAATGGTTGTCCTGAAAGTTTCTTTCATTGTATAAACAATGATTCTCATTTCTCCCCATTGACCTCTCCGTTGAAAGACCTACATCCCTTAGCGCTCCTCAAGCACTACGTGTTGGTTCATGCGTGGGGGGTGGAGAGAAGTCTCTTGTGTAACTTCCCAATGAAAGGAGGAAGAAGAAGGTGGTTTTAACTGTGATCACTGTAGGAAAACGTAACCTTCTGTTACGTACGTAGGAATTTAACATTAAAGGAAGAGAAGTAGGAGGGTAGCGGATTTCCCTGTACTCTTAAGTACACGACAACTCTGATGCTGATGAACACGACAGATGCTGAATTTTAGATGCCCCCCTTGGGGGACATTTCAGATTGAGAGAGAGAGAGAGTGTGTGTGTGTGTGTGTGTGTGAGAGAGAGAGAGAGAGAGAGAGAGAGAGCAACCTAAAGCTAAAATAACCAAAGAGAGCGGACGAGGAAAGAGGAAGAGAAGAAAAGGGATGGAATGAGAAAGCAAACTGTAATTGGCTTCGAACGAAAATTTCTTGAGCAAAGAACACAGTGGAAACCTAAAAAACCGAATAGCGCCGTACTGACTGAGAGTGCTGATTGATTACTTTGGCAGTCAGAGGCGCACTCTACTCCTGCATCTTCTTCTACTAGTACTGCTATAGAGAGAGGAAATAAAACCGATACTTTGAAGAACACAAGTCTACTGGGAAAGATGCGAATTCCTTTTTACTCATAGCGCTGGTACTGTTCAATGATTCTGACTCTTATGTGTGTGTGTGTGTTTAAATCCGAGGAAATGAGAGTAGCATTGACGGTACTGGTAGTAGTGTTATGGTATACAGTAAGACAGGAAGGGGGAGTAGCAATCTTAGCTTGGTTGCTGTAATGAGTGTTTGCTCATGTCCTTAAAGGTAACTAACTAACAGATCGAAGTTTCCGGTAAAACGAGAGGAAACAGTAATTTTTAGCAGTAATAAGAAAGAACCAAAAGAGGAGCAAAGGGGATGGAGAGGATGACATTCAAGTAGAACAGTGGAATTGCTGGAGTTTGTAGAAGTACAGTCCTATGGGACTGAAACGTTGCATAATGAGAATCCGGAAGGAAAACTTTTCCCGTAATTATCTTCATCGATGAAATGACAGAGGGCGGGAGTGGAGAAAATAAATAGTTAAAAATCTCTTGATTCTTGTTCCTTTCAGGAAAAAGTATTTTGTACGCCGAAAGGTAAAAGAATAAAAGTTACTAATGTTTCTAAATTTTCATTACATAGGGTTTAAAGGCAATTACAACCAAAAACTCGTTAGATTTCTCAGGGATTAATCCCTCGGCGAGCACTATCAGGAAGAGTCTAATACTAGACTGGTGAAATCGGGGAAATGCCTAAAAACCTCAGGAAGGCCGGTGTCAAGTCTCTATCCTCTCCAGTGCCGATTTAAAGTACGCATCTACAACCACTATAAAACGGGGCCTGGGTAAGTTAATAATCATTCGACAAACAGTAAACTTAAATTTCTGGCCTGTGCAGTGTCTTGTGAATACTGACAGTCAAGTCTAGGTCTTTGCTATTGACGTGGGGAAGGACGACCGTAGCCAGAGTCCATATTCAATGTACCATGCAAACATTTTTCTGATTGTATTAAAGAAATCTCTGAATACCGTAGTCAAGACGACTGGTGTAGGCGAGAGTCGAACCTACGCCGTCTCCCCAATGCTTACGCGAAGTCGGCGAGCGTAACTACTATACTACGAAGACTGGGTATAACTTTAAAGATGCTGAAAAGTTAGGTAATCGGTCTACTTTCAGACGAACATGAGAAATTCCACAAATTTTCAAGGAAGCTTATGACTATTCTAGAATGATGAATTGTTTTTAATACTGTTATACGTAAATATAAGAATAAAATTAGTAGGCTCTCTTTTCGATGTGTGGACATGGTTTCGCAGAAAACGATTGTTTCAGATTGGAGAGATTACATTTAATAAATAGTTAAAAAAAAAAACTGGCTAAAATGTGTTGAGATTTAAGATCTTCAAAGTAGTATGTCCTTGAGTACGTGATGATCAAGAAACGCTTATACACCCTTGCTTGCTTTGCTACCAAACTGGTATGTTATTTTTGGATCAATTTCGTCTCTGTTTACGAACTTCTAACACAATCGATATGGGTTCCTTCCTTCTGGGTGCGAGCTATATTAATTATAGGATTTTTCAAAACCAAAGGATAAAAGGGAACTTAATATTCGATACGGTCTCCTCACGATACATTGATTTACTTATGCAAGAAGTTCTCATAAACTTAACAAGGTACTTTGCAAAGCTGCAGAAAGTTTATCTCAGGTTTGGCTATCGTTCAGGAATACACTCTACACTGTGAAAAATTTTAAGAAACGTTTGGAAAAAAAAGTCAGACTGTCTGTGAATTTCTAGTAACTTGACAGATAAGATCCAAGTATGATGCAGTTTTCAGGGATACTGGAAGTAAAACTAAAAAACAAAAAGAAGCTTTAAATTGAACTTGAGAATTTATCTCATTTTTCGTTCTACTGTATGCATATGTGATTCAAACTAAACTACAGGATGTCCAAAGGTTACTGACCACTGAAAACAACTCACTACGTCGAACTAGTTCTGGGGGCCGCGGTAGCTCAGTAGTAGAGCACTCACGTCTGGTGCTTGGGGTCGTCGGTTCGATCCCAGTGCATGCCATGTCAGCTTAGTGGTGGGCAATGTCACCGTGTGCGTGGGTTTTCTCGGAGTTTTCCAGTTCCTTCATTTCATCATTAGGCCTGAGCCAAAATTTAAGTGCCTTAAATAAAATTGAAGCGGTTAGAGGATAAAGGTGTCACGTTACATTTTTTCTTCCACAAATAAACTCGTTTATCTGTGTAACATATATCCTTCATCGTTTCTGAATCTCTTTATTCAGACGAGGAATAACTTAAATGGAGTGTTGAAGAGCAAGAATAACACATAACACTTTCATCCACCACCAGAACTAATTTTTTCGAAAATTGTAACACGACATCTTTATCCTCTATCCGCTTCAATGCTAATTCGAAATGGTTCCTATGTCCAAACATGTCTGCACATGTCTTCTTATTGACAAATGCCTTTTCTAGAGTACGTGTTGTGGTAAGTTTTATGTTGGTTGTTATTGCAGCCTATAGCTCTTACATTGTATGCGAATTACCTACGTACGCGTTCCTTTTAAGTGCTGTCCACAGAATAAAGTTATCAGTGATAAATCCGGTAACCGTACAGGCCAGTCGTGGAAGATAATGCGATTTCCAAAGAAGTTTTCCAGAAACTATAGAATTACCTTCCACAGTTGCGCGCGTCACAAGCAGGAGAAGTAATGTTTCCAAACATAAGCACGTACACGCGTCATATCAAGTCAAACACATATAGAGTCAAATTCTATTCAAATTATTTGTGAATAATTTGTATTACTGCAACTCGTTTTCTCAGTGCACAGTAACGTTTCGTACACCCTGTACTATTATATAGAATAGTTTATAACGAGACAATATTATTCTAAATATGTTTTTAATGTTGTGCAATTTGTGAATATCAGGATAATTTCCTTGAAAAGTATTTGTGAATCCGAAATGTTCTTCAGGTTAAGAGAAGTTGTTCGCCAATTCCTTAAGCATACGCACTCGAATACCGTTTTATATCGACCGAAGTAATTTCACGACCCCTATCCTGAGCAGAGCCATCTAGTAAAACTGCTAAATTCCGAGCGTCAGCACCATCTGGCATACTCTTACACCTGAGCACCATTTTAGTTGACGTTCATAGAATGGATGAGAGAGAAGGCTGAAATAGAGGAAGAGAGAGCCAGAGAGAGAGAGAGAGAGAGAGAAATTTGCCAACAATTCTTGGTATACCACTAAATTTGGATCCACTTAAGATCGTCTTAACTCACCAGTGCAGAGCAATTGTCCTGCTAGTCAATTTATTATATAAGTTCAAAATATAATAAAAAACGTCAGAATAACTAATAAAGTTTTAGTGATTACCAAATTCTATGATCTCCATTTAACACATCGAACTCATATATAAGGGACAGTCAAATGAAAACCGAACACCCGCCATACAACTCATTTCTCGCAAAGTTGGCAACACTGTTGTTACGTATCGATACTGCCATCTGTAGGGTAGAAGAAATACATAGTGAAAACTCACATGTCCACACAGTTGTTTCGTTATTGCTCTGGAGGTGAGCGTAGTGAAAAGTGTGTTTATCCAGCATTGGAAATGGAGGCAAGCAAAGAAAAGCAGCGAGGTTTCATGTTTCGGTGGCCGAGGGTGCTGGAACACACGAAATTCATCGTCGCATGCCTGCTGTGTATGGTGAACACTGTATGCCTCTGGCAAGTGTGCACGAGTTGCAGAAGAGCTTCCGCGAAGGACGCACATCACTGCAAGACGATTCGCACCCGGGACAGGCCTATCGAGCTATTCTGCCTGATGTGATTGCGCGGATTGATGGTGTGATCTGGGAAAACCGACGAATCACAGAGGAAGAAATTCGTGTTCAGTTCGGCATTAGCCATGGCTCCGTGCATGCCATTATCAAAGATCACCTACAGTTCCGAAAAATTTGCACGCAGATGGTTCCGCATCAACTGACGGAGGGACAAAAGATTGACAGAATGGCTGCATTTCTGAGTCGTCTGCAGTGGTACCACGAGGAAGAGTATGCGTTTCTGTCACGACCTGAAGAAAGACATTCGTGGGCGTCGGTTTCAGTCGGACGAGGATGTGCAAGAGTGGGTGAGGTTGTGGATCCGTCAGCGACCTACCTCTTTCTACAAGACTGGAATTAATCGTCTCGTCTCCCAGTGGGATAAATGTATTAACACTTCTGGCAATTACTTTTGAATAAAACAAATAACATTTTCACTTTGTAGCAGTTGTTCGGTTTTCATTTGACTGCCCCTCATACTACAAAGAAAGAACACATTTTAAAAATACTTTTCGCACACCTTGAATTATTATGAGTTTTTAACTATTGTGCATTTCTTAGACTTTCGAGTGTATCGGTAAGTGAATTTGGTAGTCTACGAATTCAGTACAAAAAAGAAACTAGTAGGAGAGAGGATACAACCAAGTTTTTTGTGATAGCTTATTATTTCAGCCAACTGGCTACAAAGATTACAATAAATTCAACATATGTTTTGATGTATGTAATATAGACTACGAAAATATGATTGAGGACTTGAAAACCATGTAAGTGCCACAAATCCGAAAATTGCGTTTTGGGTGTTAAAATGTTTGAATTGCCAAATCTAACAACATGAAAAAATCTAGTAGTTTCCAGACCATTTTAAATAGTTGAAAATCGCAACGAAAGATGTTGTAGTTGTGTGTGTTCAAGGCGGAGAAACCTTCCGTTTTCCTCTCTCCTGTAAAATTTCGTTTGTGGCACTTACATGGTTTTCCATTTCAAGTCCTCGATTAACGTGCTATAATATTTTCAGTAAGAAAAAGGTTGTTCAGGTAAATGCATTTTTGTGCTAGCAACCACCTGTCATATAGTTGTGTCTCAGTAGTAACTGTGTTCGCAATTGCTTAGAAACGTCTTAAAATTAATACCTTGACCTTCTCTTAGTCCAGAACACGTATATTAAAGTAAGATAAAAACATATAAAATTGTATATTACGAGTGAACCATAATTTATACAAGAAGTATTTGAAAAGTGATCGAGACAACGTAAGTTACAGAAGGAGCTTTCAAAAATCGCCTACACAGCACATTTATTGAACACGAAAGTAAAAATTTTAGAAACGCTGTACACAAACTGTAAAGTATAGTTCACTTTACTGGTATGCACTATACCAAACTTACTTGAAGAATCACGTGTTCTTCTTCAATAATGTTAATAACAACTACTTAGCTAGTCCATAAGCTCTTTTACGAGATACATGCGTATGACTTTATTTAAATGTGCATGTAACAAAAGAGCATCACCACCGGCATTTTATACAGTTCAACCCCCGTTAAGCCGGCCGTTGGAATTGCTATTCAAGTGAATTTCACTCCGTAAATATAATAATTTTCTGAGAAATTGTCGTACAAGGGTGGTTGTTATTGTTACCTTCGATTCGTCATTAATATTCTTCTTTTATCTTTCGTTTACCAAATTATTCTACTTTGTCTTATAATGTTCTGAAATATAGATTCCTGTCATTATATGAGGGTTGGAGATTAAGTCGTGGCAACCCATTAATATTTCGACGATCGAAGAATGTATTAAAAAAAATGTGTTATATACAAAAGAAAGAGAATCCATAATGGATATTTGTTGGAAGGAATCATGAAAGAAAACCCAAGCAACCCTGCGACATACACATGTATTAATTCACATTTTACAGAAACTCGTCTCATTATGATAAGCCCTCAAAATAATCTCCCGCACTGTCCACAGCACACTGCAATGGATGTCACCGTGTGATTTTGACCTCATCCCAAAGGTAAAGAAACTACTGCGTGGTAGACGATTTGCCATCCGCCTGGACATTGAAAATGCTGTGCGCCAACAAATCACCCGGTTCCGACATGTTGCAGAGAATGGTGCTGTCGATGGTATTCGACGTTTTCCGTATCGCTGGCAGCGTGCTGTGGACATGCGAGAATTTAGTTAGAGGGTTTATCATAATCAGACAAGTGTTTGTAACATCGATGGCAGCATGCTGTGGACAGCGCGGGAGATTATTTTGCTGGTTTATCATAATGAGACGAGTTTTTGTAACATGTGTATGTCACAGGGTTGCTTGGCTATTCTTTCATGATTCCTAACCAACAAAATATTCATTATGGATACTCTTTCATTTGTATATAACACCAATTACATACATCCTTCGATTGTCAAAATCTTAATGGGTTGCCATGACTTACTCTCCAACCCTCGTAATATTCACATGAAGTATTTTCCATTTCCTCGTTAATGACCCCGATTTCTACGGAATCTTAGGAATTTCACTTGCAACTTTAATCGTTGGTGCTTTCCAGGGTGTGAATTACGGCCGGGGATGGGGGGACAATCCCCCTCTGGAATGTATTTATCCCTGACTGCTAACTAGAATTCACTATTCCAGGGGGGATCATATTATTCCCCCTCTAACACGTTAAATCTTTCTTTTCACAAACTTACAATGAGACTGATAAGGTTGTATTTTCTAGTTATCAAAACAACCGAAACATACATGTCTAAAGAATAAAAATACTTTGTGTGTAGACAAAGCTACAGCTTTACTGGTGTTTTATAGCTAGTACTTCTTAAAAGTTACATGACAAAATCACTGACCACAGTAAAAGTTGATCACACAATAGAGGAAAGTATACACATTTCGCCTAGCAGACTAATTTCAACCATATATATTTCTGAGTTAATATGAGTTTGAAATTATTGGAGTCGATTGTCACGTCCGAAGTAACGCGCGAACAGTAATCTCCAAAGATTTGAAGGTTACTGTGTGTCTCGTGGTCGTTTGTAGTATTTCTCCTGGCTGGAGCTTTGCAGTGGTTCCCACGTTATCTGAATTCTATAGTACTATAGAATTTACAGTTTACTACTTAGTAACTGTAAACATGCTTGATGAATAATAACTGAACTATAATATACATTGATAAGTTTGGTGGGAAGAAGCTTTACCCTGATGTGTGGAGAATCACATTTTATAGTGCGAAGAGAGTCCTAATGTCAGCCACCTGATGGGTCCAAATTTCCAATCCCTAAATTTAACACGATGCATTGTACTCGTAGAACGTGAAGAAATTGAATTTGTTTAGAAAAGCAGAGAACAAACTGCAATTAAGTGAAAAGCGCGCAATATATTTGGTATTTGACAGTGATATTGTCACATCTAACAGAGCGAGAGAAATTTGAAAAGAGACAAATAAGCAACTTTGTAGAAACAAAGCTAAAGGACTTGATTTATCAAGCAGAGATGGCCAAGGAGACCAGTGTAGTTATATATCAACAAGCACCAAGTTTATCACTTATTACGATACAGAGTGCACCATTAATGAAGGACTGTGCTTCCAAGAAAACAAGGATGAGAAGTGGGTTGCATGTAGAAAATGTCACATTTGGTTCCATGAAAACTGTGTTGGTAAAGAAGCAAATGTTCCACTTTTCTCCTGTGATATTTGGCTGCACTAACTAGAGATAAAATCTACTTCTTCAGATTTCTTATTTTGAACTTACAATGAATTTACAGCCTGTCCTTTAGTTTAGAAAAGTGACACCCGTATTTTATGCATAATTATAGGTATAACTGTTCATACTATTCCACTTTATGTCGTAAGCAAATTTCTTGGTTGTTTTTATCTTTAATGTTTAAGTCATTGTTGCTATTTGTGACAGCAGGCAGTGCGCAAAATTTGGACTAATTTTTTCAAAAGGCTAGTTTGTTATGTTTTGGAAAATACATTATTTCTCGTGTTGTATGGATGGAATTCTTGTCGAGTCACAACATTTGTACTTTAACGTTTGTAAAAGTTAATGCAATACTCACATTCTTGTTAAATGAGGAGTACAATAGATTTTATAAACATCCAAAAAAGAAGTAGGAGAAATGTGGATACTTTCCTCTAAATGTTTGGAAATTTTAGATAACAACCAGAAAAGGCAGCGAGCCATATAAAAAATAGCACTTGGCTGTTAGGCTATGGCTTGAGAATAGATTAGGGTTATTGCATGAATCATAGAAAAGTCAGAGTATTCTGGTCTCTGGGGGACAAAACCTGTAGGAGTCCTACTAGTTCATTTACTAATTTTATATTCATTTGCATCTTTCAGCTGCTAAAAGCAGTGAAAGTCTAGAATAGATTCATTCATATGTATGTACTTCTGCACTTCTGAATAGTATTGAAATTAGCGTTATCTTCAGGATATCAAAAGTGTTGCCAATCTTTTAGCAAAGGAGCGCTGTGAGTAAATAATTATTCATTGTAGAGAGAAGGGAACAGTTTACAATCTCTAAGGTAAGGTAACATTGCAGTAAATCATACAGTGTCGAATCTCGGAAGAAGAGCAATTTTTTTCATCTGCATGGGATAGCGTGAAGTAGAACACGAAAATTTGTACTACCATATTCTCGTATCGAGGACAAGTTGATTCTTATACCCCAAATAATCATATCATCGAAGTTTTGCCAATGATATTCCAGTAAGTTAAGTTGCAAGTAAACAATATCAAGTACTTTATTCCCCCCCCTTCCGGGAAAGATTACTTAATTCGCACACTAGTGCTTCCGGTCTGGTCTAAAATTTAATCGCCGTCTTACGATAGGTGAGAAAGATGAACTGTTCCACTAAATATGTGTCAAAAAGCTGAGAACGGTCGCTACATAGATCTCGAGCACGAGCGCCAATCTGAAAATTTAGCTGTAATCTCTTACCCGTAACAATGATAAGATGTGTTTGCTTCTTTTATTACGAAGACAACAATTCCTTTAATGAGACAAAGAGTGTGTAATCATCGAAGGAGATTGTTTTCGCATGTTTTCTTTCTGCTGTTTGTCGACATTCCAGTGAGAAACTTAAAGCCTTGTTCTTAATATACTCATTCAAATTAAACATTGTGAATGTCGTCGATGTTAGTTACGTCCAACAGAAGATCTTCTAGTGCATTTTCCCTATCCTTCTGGTTGGCTGCCGCTTTTATCCCCTTTGATCAATGATTGGTGAATTTGTAGCGTAAGAATTAACCGCCCGTAAATAATTACAACCACTGGTCCGTGACGAAGATAAGGAAATGATTCTTTTCATCTCTTTTCTTTCATATTTCCTTTCTAGAGATATAAAAATGTTATATTCACTCTTGATGCGTATTACCAAGCGTAAAGTATATGAAACGCAGAATATTCTTTTATTACAAATATTGTGTTGTTGGGACAGTGTAGACGTACATAAAGTGTGTCTGTTTCTTGAATTTATCGTACTCAATCGTACTGATAAGAATCTTTTTTGGATGTTTTACTGTAATGAGATTTCATTACAGCCAACTTTTACTAATTTGAAACTGTTTGTCGCAATTTATGAATATCTTAAAATGACTGTGATATTCTTTAGATTGGCTCAGTACTTTCTTTTGATATCGTACCCTTTGATCTTGAGCTGTTGTGAACTTGTGCTTTGATACTTGTGCTCAAAAAGTTTCTTGAAATGAAAATGAGAGATTGTTTATAGCTTCATTGGAATAAATCTTGTTGAGAATGTTAGAATTGAGGCTGCGTGTGGCAGTGTATCAGATTGTGAATATTATAAAACGTCTATAACATTTTATAGGTTTCTCCAAGGTGACTATCTCGTGCGCTGAACATATAAATGCCTTTGGCCCGCAGAGCCTTTCAGGTGGACTTCTGGCCGATTTAAGGCCATTTCGTCCTTGGAAATTAATATTTAATAAGCTTATTTTAATTGGGTTGGAAATGTAAAAAGAGAAACAGATCCCGCACCAGACCAGAACGCCACACACGAAACAGCCAGGAGACCGCCCATAAGGCACTCCTTTTTTATTTGATCTTAATGACTAATTATGTTGGCTCCGCAAGTTACCAGTCTACACAAGAAGTATGTATTATCCTAATGAAGATAAGATGTATGTATATTGAAACAGAATCATGAATATTTTGTCATGATTGGTGATGCAGCTGTAGTCATCATTGGTTGAAAAGTATCAAATGTCTTATTTTGAACAGAACTGTTCGCATCGAAACCGAATGGTTTAATTAAATTTGTTTGATAGTCCTACGGCACAATAATAATAATCGTGCAAGCATAATTGTGAAGATTTGACACAATATCAGCTATTCTATTGATTCAGAGCGAACTAAGACTAAACTAAACGCAGCGAGACGTAGCTCCTTAAGGACGCTGATCTGTCAGACAGTTCGTGTGTCTGACATTCGCGACCACAGTTCGCTACGTCTTAAGTAGCTCTCTGATTGTTTGTACGATGCTGTGTCAATACAGAAATGTTGAGCCCATAACGGGAACCGAATCCGGAACTGCTTCCACTGAAGGCAATCACGCTACCGTTTAGATCCGTGGTTAGAACGGCCGGTACGCGAAACAGTTGTTCCTGTCCTCAGCAAATTAATATATGTAATTAGTTAGCACTTAATCTTTAGATTTGGATAGTTCAACATTGAGATTACACTTTGTATTTCCTTTTTAAAATAACTAGAATCTAAAAAAAATGGACTGGTATCTTCTAAACGTAAAATAAACCTTTAACCCTTTGGCATTTTCCCAGTCCTTGAAAGTTTTTCCATATATTTTGCTGATCTGTGAGTATTATAAAGTTTAAAACCACTGGTTTAGATCACGCGAGAGACGAGCTGGTTTCTTTTTATCAAGAAATATGCTGACCATTAATAAATATTAATCAATTACAACGAAGGTTCAGAAGATATATTTAATAATTCCATTAATAAGTTACGATAGCACCGAAAGATCCTTGTATCAAATCAAACATAACTTTGCACAGATTACCGTTGCCCAGATGAAACGTCCAAGATCATCTATTAAATTTGTTCCTTCAAAGTATCATCAACGTAAATTCATAAATCAGAATAATGCTATAAAATACTGCAGTCCATATTTACCATTCTAGTTAATGTCAACAATACTTACTTATTGCACATAATCAAGCAGATGTCGATATTCAGTTTTGTTGGACTCATAAAAAACGTCTACATTTAACAGCAACAGAACGCTATTTCACAGATATGTGTTTGCTGATTTTATTTATTATTATATTTTACTTTTGTCCTTTATTTAGTAAGTTCTCTTGAAATATAAAATGTATTACATTGCATTCATGAGTCGCCGTGGCTCAGGCGGTAGCACGTCTGACTACGAATTTGGCGGCCAGGGTTCAAATCCCGGCCAGAGCGCTGGGGACTTTTCCCGCAATGTTTCCATGGCGCACTCTGGCTCCTATCACATTGAGTACCAGAGTGTCCTTGGTATTCCTGGGCACCTTGAGAAGATAAAGGTGGTCGAACCTGGAACCACCTCACTTCGTACCGTATATCGAGAATGTGTGGAGCGCTACTTCCACATCCCCCATGCACCGTTCACGGTGCGTTCGTATCGCACAGCGGATAGCTTTGTCTTTACATTGCATTGAAGGTTTTCCTTCATTAATTTGTTTTAAAATATTTTTCTAAATGTGCATTATCCTACGCACCTTAAATAAGTCAACATTTGAAAATATCTGTACCTTTTGAGATCCGGTCACTGTTTAAAGATACTTGGTACACAAAATTACAGCGTTGACTCATATGAAGTATTCAAGAATTGCACTTTATTTTACAGTATAGAATTGATCAGTTCTCGATGGATGTAATTATATGTTTCAGGAACATACTGGTAGAAGAAAATCAATCAATCATCTAACGAAATAATAATTTTTCCGCGGTTTCCTAAGTCACACTTCAAATGCCGGGATGGCACTTACAAATCTGAGATCCTGTCCAACTACCTTCCAATATCCTCTCCTCCACCCTATCCTGGACTGAGGCTGAGATGCATAAAGCCCATAAATAAAATTCACATTCAAAAATTAATTATTTAATCAATCAGGCAGTCATATTTCATAGTAATATCAACAATATTCGTAAAGTCCAAGAGGATACTAAATGTAAGTGACATGCTTTTCTTGTCTTGTATAGCGTACTATACAATATATAAATATTTATATTATGGTATTGTATATCCAACTTAATAATATTTAATTGTTTTGCTGTTCTCCAACATCAGTCTTACAATACAAAAATATTGCATAGTTTACCGAAGTAGTGAGTTTTCTGCACAACCAATTTTCTCATATGTGTGTGAAACACCTCTAGTATTTAATTTCTACTATTTCTTGCACTGTCAGTGTAAAGTACCATTCTATTGCTGGGCCGCAGCGATTCAGTGGCAGAGCGTTTAACTCTGGTCTGTGGGGTCCTCGGTTCGATCCCTGCTCGTGCCATGTGGACTTCGTGGTGGACAAACACTGTTTGTAGATTTTCTCGAATTTCTCCCGTTTGTTTCCAGTTGCTTCATTCCACAAATTCTTTCATCAGTCATTTGTCCTGAGCCAAAGTTGCCTAAAAACCTGAAGTTACCAAAGTTGCCTAAATAAAATTCAAGTCAAAATTCAAACACTTTTATGCTATACTTGAAACCTATATGGATGAGCAGTTTATCGCCTTCGACTAAAGGGATTTCGTGTTCGATTCTCGGTGGAGACAAATTGAATTAGTAGTGTGATTCGGAATCAACTTGAAACTGTAGGTCCCGTCCTTAGCACTTCTTCTCCTTGCAATGGAAGGCAATCTAAAAACACCATCGTTGTTCTTTTCCTAGGGAACTTATGTTTGTAGGCCTCCTGAAAGAACTCCAATCATTAGAATCACGGGTTATACATGTTTATATATGTATAGTAATGCGTGCTTCCCAAGTTGTAAGGATTCTGGTATAATCTCTCGTACAAGTGATTTTTACACCAGTAGTTGACTGTTTTTATGCTGAATACAGTGATTTAACAATTTACCCTCGCAAGTAGTTCCGCTTTCTGTTATATGATTTTCCTGAAACTTTGGGATCAAATTTCTCAATAATTACTTATCAAAACGCCAAGATCTATACATGAAAATAATTCTTTTTACCTTCTGTTTTTTTTCTGAATATAACACATCAAATTTCCTAGCGACCGTTAGAGAATTGGCTTAGGATTCGGAAGGTCCTGAGAACGATTCCAATGGCCGGAATGGTATCTACTATCTAGGCCCTGTCCAACTCCAATATCCTCTTTTCCACCCGGTCCTGGTATGAGATGCCTAAAGGCCATACATAAATTCAAAAAATCATTAAATTAAACTAAGGCAGTGTAGGGAACTCATGGCTATGCGTAGTCCCAGCGTTGTAGCCAAACAAACTGTCGGGAAGTGGGCCTCATATTTGCTTAGAGGGGCACATACCAAATACCAAAGATTATCCAAAATAGTCCAGTGTTTATTCGAGGAAGATTTACTGAACATTGCATCTGAAATCGTCCAGCGTAGCTGCTCGATCCCTTTAATTAAAAAAAAATATACCTTATATACGAATAGTTCTAAACGGATATTATTTGTTTTATACCAACCAATTAATTAATGGCGACCATTTTAGTATTGCGGTGCATAACAAAATTTGTGTTAGCAGATGTTTACAGAAAATGTAATATCTGCGGACTGGTTTTTCGTAGGAAATTCAAATAAAAACAATTCTTTTCAATAACATCTTATTGATAATTTTAGTTCTCTGCATGAAAATCTTAAAACGTAATCGAACTGATCAAAATGGCATCCATATGTGATTGTTGAAATGGAAACAATTCAGGTTTTAAAGGTGCTTTTTCGCCCGGAAGGGATTGAATATTAAAATTAATTTCTTGTACACTATTACATATCAAAGTATATTGAAAATATACAGTATATGAAGGTTGATATATTCTTCATTAATATTTTGGGAATTTTTGAAAATACAAAAATTCGTATTTTATGCAGGGCCAGCTGAGACAAAATATAAAAATTTGTTTTTTTTTCACACGTTATACATTCGTCAGGAGAAACTACGGTAGAATGTTGAACTATGATATTTGAGTTTGAAGGAAGTTACAGATTTGCAAATTGGGGATGAATAATGCTCGTGCGTGCATTGCTAACTCGTATCAAGAATGGTTGTTAAAAGAAATATTCTTTATTACCACCAGTATTATGAAGAACGATTTTACTACTGTAAAGATAATTGATATGGTTAAGTAATAAGAGACACAGACAGCTGTATAAGCACTTCAAACACGCACAAAAACAGATGGCAACGTTTTTCGAAAACTCTTGGTTGCATAATGGAATGAAAAAGACAGAGTGGAAATGCGGAGAAGCCATGTTACCAACTGAACACTGGATTTATATAAAATAAGTTTTCTTACAAGCATATTTCAGGATCTACTTTACATATTCACATCTTTCTTTGGCACTTTGGTGGTAATATAATATTTACGAAAGTCCGCATGAGCATCATTCACCCCAACATGCAAATTTGTAACTCCCTTTAAACTCAAATATGAAAGTTGAAATTTCTACCTTAGTTTCTGCTAACGTAAGTGTCTAACGTGTAAAACAAATATCTGGCCTCCCACCAGAGAGAGTTTGCACTATTCATTCCATAGCGCGCATGAGCATTACTAGTCTGAATTCCCACCAAATTTGCAGCTCCCTTCAGATTCAGATATTAAAATTCAAATTTGTACCGTAGTCTTTCCTGACATAAATGTATAACGTGTGAAAAAATAGATTTTTATATTTTCTTCCACCAGAAATATCCATCTCCAACATGCATAAAATACAAATTTTTGGATTAAAAAGATTAAGGAACCATAATTATATCACCCTTCAAGAAACCATGATATGTTAATAGTGCACAGAAGATAAACTTCTAATTGATCTTTGAGACCATTTCAGGGCAGGAAAGACATTTCCGGGAAAATATATAGATCATAGACGAATCTAAACTGAAACAAACCATTACTGCTTTAAGTAGGAAACATCACAACTCATCAATGACTCGACAAACTGGTCACGTCCGAGAGAATACCAACATAATTTGGAATTGGATGTCAGCCGTATTACCTTTTAACATTACCCCAAAACTCAACGGATAAGCCACAAATTATTTTAAACCATACTGCTGAAGAATGTTTTCGTCGTCACCTTAATATAATCAAATCCATAGATGGGCACATATACATTGGCAACGAGCCTTTCATAAGAATGAAAAACACAAGCACTGAAGCATATCTCACTGAAGGAAACTAAAGATTCTCTTGAACAAAGCCAAATTAAATACTGTACTAAGAAAATATCTAAACATTTAATTGTATTAAAGGCACAACAAGATAATCTTTTTCAATAATCTAAAAACGTTCCAATGGATTCGAGGAAGATGGAAGAAATATATCACACCAATTCATTAAAACATGGATGGTAATAAAATTTCATCAAACAAAAGATTTTTCCATCATCTAAGCAAACAAACATATCTAAATTCCTGGATAATCTCGTAACGTATCACACCAAATACTACGCATTTTTTTCTTCCAATAAGACCTTACTTGACATTTCTGTTTAGATAGTAAATTTAAAACAAAATTCTGTGCATTTTGAATTTCGATTTTAATCTAATATCAATTCAACTAATACTCTATTTTCTCAATTACGTGGACTTTGCCGTTTTGGTGAGTTTCCTGGATGGGGGTCTGGTATAATATCGGATTCGAAATAAACTCAAATTAAAAATAATTCACAATAATATGGATATCATCAAAGGAAGAAAGTGCCAGAAGTCTCCATGGGTGGCCCTGCAGGCCCAGGTATTTTACATTTACAACAACTTTGATAAATTCAATCCCTTCCGGGCGAAAAAGCGCTTTGAAAAACGGAATTCAAACAATCACATTAGGATACCATTTTGACAAGTTCGATTACGTTTTGTGGTATTCATGCAGAGGACTAATATTATCAAGTGGATTTTAAAGAAAAGAATGGTGTTTTTTTTTCAATGTCCTAAGATAACCCAGTACGCAGATACTACGTTTTCCGTAAACGTCTGCTAACATAAATTTTGGTGCGCGCCGCAATACAAACATGGCTGCCATTAATTAATTGATTTGTGTAAAAATAAAATTCTCGTTTTGAAGTATTCTTATATAAGAGATATAAATAGTAAAACATTTTTTGAGGGGTCGAGCAGCCAAGTTGAACGATTTCAGATGGACTGACCTACAGGTATCATGTACCAAGTACCTGAAACTTATTATATCTACTGTATTATTGCAATTTTCATTTGGATGGGCACACACACCATTTGCCCCACGTGGCTACACCCCTGCGTAGACCACTGTATCTCGCAAACGATTTGTGTAAGTAATATTGCTTAAGAGATGTGTGTGGAAAATTCAACTACTCACATTATTCGATTCAAATATGCTCGTACTCACAGTAAAATGGTCTAATGTTGCGTAAAAATCCATTGTAACCTAAATTAAACCAACATGCTGGCAATTTTGAGTAGAGCGTGTGCTTTAGATATACGCGTAATACGTTCTTCCATAGGAAATCTGTTAGTTCCTGTGTTATGCGTTCTCAGAAGCTGAAAGAGAGTCATTAACTATTACTAATCACATGAAGTACACTTTGGTTCTCTGTAATCAGAGAATTTACAGTAAGCATTACTAAATTCTCATCTGTACTTATTCTGTAGCTCTTTATTATATTGCTGAGTAAGTCTCTGCGTAGTTTTTGTTTTCACCCTTACATCATTTGCACAGATTTTTAAGGAAGAAAGGACGAAACAAAGTAACTACTTCTTTGATAAAAACTGGACTTCTCTCATCAGACGGGAGATGACGATTGACGTTGTTGAAATTAATGGCTCTGGGGAATAGATCTCTACCCTCCCCACTCTCTCTCTGAAAGGAGAATGCAATGAACGTAGAAGAGCAGAGCCCACTAGACTGTAATGCTAAAGGGTCTCCGATCAGAAGGAGGAGAGCAAAACAAGAGAAATGCGACGGGGGAAAGTAAATGACTTTTGACAGGGCCTTCTTTCTTCCTCTGATAAATAGAGATCTATTATTGTTGCCCACAATGATTTACGTCACTGGTCTATAAAAGAAACTGCCATTTTTAATGGTGAATTCAAAGGAAAGCTATTGAAAGCTTCCACCCTCTTCCGACTGACCAAGATCAAAGTTATACAGACCATTAAGAAACTAGTTACAATAACACCCTTGTTTTCCCCATTATGGATTTATAGGGAAGAGTACTGTTCATAGTTCACAAGAATCGCGAAAAGATATTGTGGTGCTGTGTGAGCGTGTAATCTGGGTTAAGTTGCGCCTCCTAATCGGATATACTTCATTAAGCTTTGTTTTATTATTTATTCGTAACATTGCTTTGGTATTATGTTATATATAAATTAGAATCTGCCCTGTTTAAATTAAATTTCCGTATCTTTAGTTTGTTTTCTTGAAATTAGTTAAGTGGAATAAATGAACATCATTGCATTGTTTTATAATTATTTGTCGATTCTGACACCAAGAAAGAAATATCAGTAGCAGAGAAAGAAATGCATTTTATTCGGAAAAGTATTTGAATAATACATTGTGGCCAACAAGTTTTCAGTCAAAACTGCCACGGTGGCAGAAGCCAGCATCATAGTAGTCTTAGGAAATTCCAGACAGCATGAAACACAGCATCTTGGTCAGCAAACCGTTTGTCCCTCAAGAAATAGTCCGAATGGTGAAATATGTGAAAGTCTGTAAAGGCCAAGGCTAGTGAATAATCAGGGTGAGGAAGGACCTCATATGCCAAGGCGTTGATCTTTTTGCATGTTTGCAACAGACACATGTGAGGGAGTATGACCCAGACGATTGGCGAGCAATGGTTATTTCTTGTGACATTAGTCCAGCTGACTGCAGTACACTTCAGCTGTGATTCTTCGGCGACACGCCAGAAACTCATAATGCACCACAGTCTTGGCAGCCCACCACACTGAGATCAGTACGTTCTGTTGGTGAAAGTTGAGTTTTGACAATTTTTTTGGTGGTTCACCTTTATTGATCTACTGCGCTGTTCGCTTTCTTTTGTCATAAAAGGCCAATTTTTCACCAACCGTAAGTATCCGGTAGAGAAAGGAAGCATCTCACGTTGTTGGAGGGCAGAGCATGTTTCCAGACCCCGTATCTGCCGTTGTTCTGTGAGTTTGTGTGCAAATCAAGTATCCAGTTTTTAACCTTAGCCATAGTAGTACAGTAAAATTAGACAAAAAACGCCAAAACCCGGAAATCCAAAAAAACAAAGGTTTAACTGTTCCAAACTATTTATTACACTTTACTCTAAGAGTGGTAAAAAGTCTCCGCAATAATACTGTCGGGTTTGGGAGAAGGGAAAGGGGTCAGAGAAGTTCGTTTTCTCAGTTTTCTGTTGTCAATGCTCCTTTGTTAAAGATACAGTTACATTTTGGCTCCCTAGATGTCTCTAAGTTATCAAAGCTCAATATTTCCTTTGCATGGTCTTATTCTTGAGTCAGTGTGCACAAACATTTTAGAAATTAGTGTTTTAAAAAAATATATCTGATATTTTCTTCCATGTTTATATTATTTCTTACTTTTAGAATCCTTTTTCTGTTAATTTACTACACTTTCCAAAGAATGAAAGACTGATATAAAAAGGTAAGTGCATAAAGCCTTATAAGTGGTGTTAGTTGTGTTGTAACGGCTTTGACTTGTGTTCTGCGTAATTGCAGTAGACATTAATTATTATTGTCTATTGCAGTATGAGTTGTGTATTACAACCTTGCGTGGATAAAGGTGGTGAACGTATTCGGTTAACTCAAAAAGGGAGGGACAGAATAATAGAATGCAGTGAAATTAAGCAAGATGGAGTGAAGGATAATATCGAAAACAAAGCAGTGTTGGAAGTGCATAAGGAGTGTCGTAGACGCTACTTTAAAACCCAAACCACCCTCAACAGCTTTAAATCCTGAGCCTAGACAAACCCCCCGTTCTCCATTCGACTTCAAAACTCACTGTTTCTTATGTGGTCGCTCATGTGTCGATGTGTCGAAATGTAGATATCCATACCAAGAAGAATGGAGTGAGATACAGATAATTGAGTTGATAAAAAGCATCCGTGCAGATGCAACAAGAAGAAACTGTGCATGGGGACAAGAAGTGCTTCTCAGACTTAGCAATGTCATTGACCTAGTCCAATGTGATGCAAGGTACCATACGTATTGTTTATCAAGATTCAAGATTGGAGGCTCAAGTAAACCTGGGGAGCCAGCAACTAGAGGCGGATCAACAGCAGAATCTGAAAGAGCTTCAGCATTTGATAAATTATGTCAGTATTTAATTGAGAATGATGAATGCCAGTACACGTTGAAGGAATTACAAGAATTGTATAGCAATCTGAATCCTAATGTGGAATCATACGATGACCGCTATCTCAAGAAAAAATTGATGGTCCGTTTTGGCCCCAATATACATGTAACAGATCTTCCAGGAAGAAGTGTCGTAATTTGCTTCAGTGGAACTGCATCTAAAATCCTGTCAGACGTCTGGTACCAAAATCGGCAAATTGTTGAAAAAGATGAGGAACTGAGAGTGATCAAAACTGCAGCAGCAATAATTCGACGCACACTGAAATCTCAAGCTTATGATTGCTCGCAGTTTCCAACTCTTGAACAAATTCTAACGGGAAGTCCAGATCTGATTCCAGAATTACTGAAGACACTGATCTATGAAATCATTAAACCTGCCAGGGAAACAGAAGAAAAGAAAAAAGTTATCGAGCGGAAAACAATCTCCATTGCTCATTCCATAATGGCAGTATCTCGGCCAAGATCGTTTGTATCCCCTGTCCAATTTGGTACAGCAGTGTTCCTCCACAGAAGATTTGGCTCCAGACTCTTAATTGACTTACTGGCAAATATGGGGTTCTGTGCTTCTTACAGTGAGGTATTGAAATTCGAAAGATCAGTTACTAGTGAGGACCAATTAAACATAAATCAGGGGTATGTGCAGTATGTCTTTGATAATGCTGATTACAATGTACACACTGTGGATGGCCATGCCACTTTTCATTCAATGGGCGGTGTGTTGTGTGTGACACCTCAATTCGCACTCATTGTTGACACCTGTGTACCTCGGAGACATGTCAGAGCAGAAGAAATTGAACGTAGTGGGTTAACGGAATTACAGTTATACCAACGTTCAGATACATCTGGTTATACACGTATAACAGCGTTAGTTTGGCAAGCAATGCAAATGAAACCTTTATCGGCTGTTACCGCTCACACCTTGGATATGTTTTGGTTATCTGGTATCTGGCTTAATGGATCATGCACCAACAGTAGGCCTAGTTGGAGTGGTTGTATGGAAAGGTGGTATGCTGCACAGCCATATGAAACATCAGCAGTTTTGGCTCTTCCATTCGTAAATTTAGCACCGTCAAATCCTTTGACCATTTACACCGTTCTCCTTTATGCTGCTCAGGAGGGTATTAAGCAGGGGCAGGCTTGCACAATGGTCACGTTTGATCAACCACTATATGCCAAGGCCCGGGAAATTGTAGCTAGTGCCCCTCCCAGCAGTTCTTTGAATTCACTGTTCATCCGCCTTGGAGGGTTTCACCTTCTTCTTTCTTTTATAGGATCAGTGGGGCACATAATGGCTGGAAGTGGTTTGGAAGAGGTGTGGAGTCAAGTTTACGCAAAAAACAGCATTCCGCAAATGATGAATGGGAAAGCATATTCCAGATCTGTTCATGCTCTGTTTCTAACACAAGAAGCTCTTGTGACTGTTTTTCTCGAGACACAGAATCCTGACGTAAACAAGGAAGAGTTAAAGGCACTCTATTCATCACTCACTTCTTGGGAAATAGGTCCTGATGAGATAGTGGGGTCTATTGCAGTCAAGAACTTGGTAAACACTTTGGAAGAGCAGCTGCAGAATTTCAAGGCACTTGGTAGAACACAAAACTTGTGGATCCAATTCATGGAAATGGTGAGTCTTATCAGGATGTTCATAAAAGCAGAGAGAAGTGGAGATTTTTATCTCCATCTTCACTGCGTTCAGCAAATGCTACCTTTTCTCCATGCTACAGGACACTTGAATTATGCAAAATCGGCACATGTGTACCTCCAAGATTGCCTGCAGCTGTTAAGCACTTTACCCGAAGACGAGTTCGACAAATTTATCACCAAGGGGTTCTTCACCATCCGCCGAAGTGACAAATTTTGGTGCGGTGTTTGGAGCGATATGACCATCGAACAAGTGTTAATGCGAGCGATGAAAAGCAGTGGTGGTTTGACAGGTGGCAGAGGAATTACAGCATCAACGATCGCTACATGGGTAAAATCAATGCCTGCGAGCTCCAGGATTGTTGAGGCAGTTGAGAGATTTGCATCTGTTAATTCTGTTTCCTCAGATCAGCACGTAGAGTTACGTGATGCCAACCAAAAGCGAAATGCCAAGCACGTACAAGTTTTTATTACTTGGTTTCGACAGCATAATCCTTTTTCAAAACCTTGTCAACTGTCTTCTCTCTCCACAGGTATATTGGCTGATTCAAATACAAATTGTGACGAGGCCCGCGATATTGGACTTTCGGCAATAAGAGAGATCTAAGGGATGAAATTCAGTGAAATCCACTTGAAAAGAAAGTACACCGTCAAATCGTTAGCAGCTGTGACAAAATCTATCACCATCCGAAATAACACCACTCATGTCAACCCCAACCAACTGCTTCACCGCATGGTTTGTAGTGTGAGAACAGAAGAACAGCTAGGGAAAATATTCAAATATGAACTATGTACATATCCTCCTTTACTGTTCGATGAAAGCGGTTTGATGAGGAAAGGCACCAAGTCTTAAATCCTAAAAGTGCTACCAAATGGAGGAACCGATCCATCTCCTAGTGACGAAATGTCCCTGGGGGTATCATATGTTGTCGATGGAGGACATCTCCTACATCGTGTTGTTTGGCAACGCCTTGCAACGTTTCGAATAATATGCCAACAATATAGTGACTAAGTTCTGTCCCATTACGGCAGAGCTACTGTAGTCTTCGATGGCTATAGGGAAGAATTCAATACAAAAGATGAGTCTGCGAAGATCTCGCTCAGTTAGCAACGTAGATGTGAAAGTAGAAGACCCCATTCACGTCACCTTTGGGCAGAGTGAATTCCTTGCAAACCCGAACAATAATGAACAACTAATATCCCTTCTGACATTACACTTGAAGGAAAAAGGATGCCAAGTGCTTCAAGCGCATGGGGACGCAGACACTTTGATTGTTTCGTCAGCTATCGCAGATGCTCTAAAAGGGATGGAGGTTCGAGTAATAGGTGATAACACTGACCTATTGGTTTTGTTAATTACTCTTGCTCCTCCAGACTGCAACTTAAAGATGATGGTGCCTGGAAAAGGAAATCAGTCAAATAAAGTTCACAATATTCAAGCAATGCAGCATGAAATAGGGGACATGAAACATGTTTTATTGTGTGTTTATGCCTTTACAGGTTGTGATTCTGTGTCTTCAATATATCGGAAAGGTAAAACTGTCCCATTTAAAAGAGTTAAATGTGACGAGGAACTCAGAAACAAATTACTTATTTTCAATGACCCTAAAGCACAGAGAGATGATATTGCTGCTTCTGGGCACGATTTTTTCCTGTCTTTATATGGATCCCATAAGACGCAAAATTTGGAGAGTTTACGTCACCAGATATATTTAACGACAGTTGCAAAGCAGCCTGTGCAAGGTGAGTTTAAGTTAGCTACTTTACCTCCAACAAAAGCTGCAGCAAGAGAACATTCACTACGAGTGTACCACCAAGTGCAGCAGTGGTATGGTTTCAAGAAAGACCCACTAAAATGGGGCTGGAAGAAGGTCAGCGGATATCTGCGCCCAACAACAACAACTCTTGGTGCTGCTCCAGAATGGCTGCTGCGTCTCGTCTCTTGTTCCTGCACAGGAGAGTGTCTGAACGATTGTGAGTGTCGAAGAAATGCCCCTCAGTGCTCAACCATGTGTGCCAACTGCGCTGGATATGGGTGCAGTAATACAGATGCAACCATTGATTATGATGCGGAAGAGGATTTTGTGTTGCCAGATGATGAGGATGTGCAAGAACTTTCTGAAATAAATTCTGATACTGATGAGAGTGATGAGGAAGAGAAGTGAAAATAATCTTTGTATTTAATACATAAGGGTAAGAGCTATGTAAACATTTTATTTTTGTGAGCTATGTAAAATTTTCTGATAAAAAAAGGCCTACAAATAAAATTATGACTTCATAAAAGACACGGATAACCGGGAGTTTACTGTATTTGTGTATATATACAGATGTATTTTAAAATATCAAAGTTTGTATAAATAAAAAGTATTATCTATATTATAAAAATGCTTTTGTTCAACAATATTATCAATGTTTTCAATAATCTCAACGAATTTTCTGCAATTTATGGAGGGAAAACCTTTACTAAAACCCCTTCCCCTCAATATCTTGGAAATGATTAAGCGCAGATAAAATGTATTGGGCCATTCTTGTGGGAAATGTAATGAACATTAATTTTATATAGGGTAATAATTTATCTACGCTGCGTGATTTCCGATATATTTGAGAAAAACTGAGAAAACAAACTTTTCTGGCCCCCCTCCTTTCCTTCCCCCCTCCCTTTCCAAACCCGACAGTCTTTCTGTGGAGACTTTTTACCACATTTAGAGTAAATGGTAACAAACAATTTTGGACACTTAAACCTTTGTTTTTTTGGATTTCCGGGTTTGGAGCTAATTTTACTGTACTATAGGTGCTAGGCGTTTGGAAACTGTCGTTGGTTCGGCACTGAGCTCACGTATTGTAGTCGTGGGTTTTTCTTCCACTATTTGCCTCAACTGTACCGTGTCTCACGGAACCGAACGACTGGCTCCTGTCTTATGGTCGATGTCCACATCAACGGTATGGAACTTTAAAAATAGTCTACGGACAGTTCTAGCAGTCTTCCTGCTGACACTCCACGCTTTATTGATATTGGCGAACACATTAGGTTCAAGTTTGAATTCGTGCAAAATCAGAAATCTCACATCATGTCACCAAGTGCTTTGTTTTGACTGCACTACCTTTATCCACACGTCGACTGAACCCTTTCACCTGTTTTGTTGCCGTAGTAACGCAACGGAAGTAATGTGATGGCTTAGCTATTACTGTACCTAGTCCATTCACTGACCCATGTAGGTAATTATTGGTGCTTTCAGGGCCACCCTTTAAAATCAGTAAAGACTGGGAACAATAAAGTGAGGTAACAATAAAGTGAAAATGTCTCTAAAAACATTTTGAGACCGCCCTAAATCTATAATGTTAACTAATTTGTACGTTTTGTTTATTTATTGCTGTTCCTTCTGCTGTGTTTGAGAAGTATTGCCGGAAGTCTGGGAAAGAAGTAAAAGCAAGAGTAACAGTTGTTACGAAAAAGCATTTACGAGGAGGAAGTATTTTCCTGTTATGCTATGTGATAAGGAATTATACGAAAGATTGATTAGAAGATTGTGTGGAGCGAAAACAGATTTTACCAAACGTGATGACGTAAAGTTTGGATTTTTCGAAATGTGGAACCGAGAAAGAATTAAAATAGTCACATTGTAAAGGGTATAAAGCATTATTTTACACTTCTTGTATACATAGGTTGTTGTTTTTTGCCCAAGAGATGTAAGTAATGTGTGAATGAAGTGAGCGGAGTTCATCATGCCTATCTGGAGATGATCCTTGGGTACACAGTTTTCAGGAATATTTATATTGAACTTCTTTAATATATACCAAGAAAAAGGAAAGACAAGTGACACTCTGTTCAAAATCTCAATTTCTAGTTTTATGGTGCCTTTAGGCTACACACTTTGTCGTCTAAATCTTTGCTTTGACAAGTGAGAAGTAATGGAGAAGATAGCGGCCAGGAGCTACTTATTAGGTACTACCCGTCATTCATGCGGTAGGACTGAGGTAGTCTGTGGGGAAGTTCATTCAGGCGAATTGCCAGCGTCAGAAGGATTCAAATCCACTCCCTCTTCCCAGCGCATACGTACCCGAATTCAGCGATCATAATCACTAGACTATAGAGCTGGTTGAAAAGTGATGGATTTCTGTTTTTCGTAGCTCAGGTATTTGAAGTAGTAGGATATCGCCGATACAAATCGTTCCACTTCCAACAAATTTTTCCTATGCTTATTTTTACGCTGTGTTTTGTGACAGAAGATACAAAAAGTGTTTGTCTTGATCGGAATTGAAAAGATATAGAAGTGATTGTTACTTAAAGGTTAAAATGTCATTCAATATTTGCTGGATAAAACTGCAAGGTGAAATTATTTTGAAGAAAAGAGTGTTTTATTTATTTTACAGGTAAACAAAATTGGAATAAAGATAGTTTGAACACTCTTTATAACAGCAATGGGTCATCACGTTAAACACCTTTTCTCTGTTCGAATCAGAAATAATGGAGAGGCACGGCCATGGTCTAATTCCAAGACACCATTTAGGTAATGGATATGACGTGATTTAGCAAATGTACTGAAAACCTCAGTCATTATAGTTGTTCTCTTGATTTGAACCACGTATCTTCTAATTGAGAAGTTGGGTGGAAGAACGGTTTAACCCGGGTTAAGCCATTTTTTTCGCTTCGTGGCCTATTAGCTGTATTAGGATACGTGGCCATACCTCTACGTATGGGAATATATTGTGATACTATATTTTATCACACGGTGGCAATACTGACAACTGGAGGTGCTTGGGGATGTGGAAATCTTGACACTCGTTTCCCTCTGATGCCAAAAGACATTCGTTCCAAGTTAGGTGCGGAAATGCCGTGCAGATATTCCTTTTATGGAAAAACTGTTTCAGTTTTGTCATTAATTATTTTATTATATTAACATCATGGATTGATATAACTTTGCTGTGCTTTATGCAATGCCTTCCTCGGGATACTAGCAACATATTTCTGTATTATGTCAAAACTTCTACAGACACAGGATATCTGGTAAAATCACATGTACAACTTTCAAACCCCTTTTTCAAGTTAAGTCATTTATCCATCCAATTCCTCAATAATAAGACATACATATCGATACGTGTTTTCAGTGTCCATTCTTGGGTTCTATGATTTGTATTGGTTTTATTTTCATCTTGTTTATTATTGTGTCTATAACGTTTGTTCTTAAATTTGTACTTTGGAAAGATTTCTTCATACGGTATTATAAATTACGTATGAGTGGTAGTCCAGCGCTATTTTAATCATGAGGGCTATGTCGAGCAGAACAAAAAAAGAAATAAGTCAGTACCATAATGTCAGGCGAGATTTTGCTTCAATCGTATCAAATGAAGTGATGATATATCGATATAGCTCCTTAATCGAAATAGCCGCTGTTTATATCTAGTTCCTTTGTTAATAAATAGATTTCATAACAAACGTCACATTTAAGATTTCAATCCATTATTTGAAACAAAATAGTATTTATTAATAAGTTGTAAGTAGATATTTGCTCATTGTTTCGTCACTTCTTGTGTATCAATATTCTGATCGAGATCATAAGCTTTAAAAACAAATCAGTATGTATGAGTATCCCCTTTTGTATACTTTTGAGAAGGGGTGGTCGTATTTTCTTTTCTTGCGAAGGAAACTTTTGATCCCCCTATAGGGAAAGCTGAACCTTTTTCTTAAAAATGTTTTTTCCTCTTTGCTCTTTTGTTTATAACAAATTCACGAGGAAGAAACAAAGTTACGATGTGGCAGTAAACGCCACGGGCAGAAGCGCAACATAGCATCTTGCTAGAAAACTCAAATGGGAACGCTTTGGGCAGATTTACAGGATGCCTGAGATACTTTATCTCTACGTCCTCCTCCGTGGAACAAGCTTCGGCCGCCTCTGAGATATATGCTCTCACACACACATGTATGCACATCTGAGGAAGATTCCTTTACCTTTAGGTACAATGAATATTTAACGACCTTCTCTCTCTCTCTCTCTCTTTCTCTGTGTGTATGTGGGTGGGGAGCGGAAGGGGGTGTAGTACGAAAGTTCAATCTTTACTATTGTTGTTTCTCAACACCCATATATGTTACCCTTTTGATAGGCTGTTTCAAAATTCTGAAGTTAATTTTCTACCAGGGCACGCAACAAGTATGAAATATATATGTATCTAGCAGATCGAAAATTTCCAGGCAAGAAATTTTATTATCGTAGCTTAGCATTTATTACTGATTATCAGTCATATTTAAATAGTTTTTTTTTAAAGTAATGTCAGCCCTTTTCAGTCAGTTTAAATTGTATTTTTTTTCTGGCATCAGTGTTTTCTAAGTGTCTTCTATTCCAACAAGCGCCTAATTTACTTGTACTTTGGAACAAGACTGAAATGAGGCTATCGTCTTCCATAGAATAACTCAAATTTTCCAACAAATGTATTGTTTCCTTCATTACAAAACGTATTAACTAGGCCGATTATCTTCCAACATCCTCTCCCCGACCCTCGGCCTGAGCCTGAGATGCGTGAGAGCCATAAATAAATTCAATTCCAATTCAGTACAAAACAAAGGAATTTCAAAAATGATATGTGGAAACAGTGTAACTTAAGTGTATTGTTGCTATACATTGCTAACGTATTTTCATTATTTCATTGGTATTTCTGAGCTGTAAACAAAAGCTAATTTACGAATAGTTAAGATCTAAGTTTAGCACTTGGGAAGCCGAGGACAATCCAGGACACACAGAGATTATAATGTTGTTGGTAAAAACGTTGTGACCTCTGCCCACAAGAGAAAGGATTGTTTTAAACAAATACTTGTTCAAATATTATTTGAGAATTTTAGTGTATACATTCGCTAACCTAATTTAACTTACTTATTTGCTACTCAGCACAAAATAATCAAAACCGAAAATAGAATGATTGAAAACCTCACATTATTTCTGAACACACAGATTGGTTTACACTGAGTAAATCTAGAAAAAGTTGTAGAATATTAAAGGTTATAAGAAAAATGCGCATAATTGCGGGGACATATGAAAAGATCCCGAGAGGTAACTAGGAAAGATTTACACTGACACAAACGTAAAATTCGTGAATGTTTAGTAACCTTAACTTAAGATAGTCTCAGAAAATATTAGAAAGACGTATGGGGGAACTATAGTGACCATCATCTTTCTTCTATGGACCATCCCGGCATTTTTCTGGCGTTATGGAGAGAATACTGAGAAACCTATTTGATAAAGATTGACGTGAACATCTAATTTATATCCCTTATGAATTGAATTTGAGTTTATTTTAAGGTCTTTGAGGCTCAGAACATGAAATTCGCTTACTAACTACATATGTATAAGCATTTGAATTCGATTCGTATAACTATTCGATTTTCTTTCAAGAAATTTAGGTATTGAAGAAAAACTATAAGATTTATTGAGGTTACACTTCAACAAAACGTAACAATCAGAAGTAACCAGTGTTATAAAGATTCCTGTTTAAGCCGCTAGTATTTGACTCCGTGCATCTTTAAAGCACAAAGGCATTAGAACCACAGCAGAGATGCCTACATAGTGGCTTGCGTTTGCGTTTGGTCTTCAGCTCTTCGTCGTAAATTGTTTGTTTTACAGGAGCTGAAGTTAGGCGAGAGAGAAGGCAGATAGTGGTTAAAAGCTGGGGACACAGTGTAAACCGGAAGGAGATTTTGAGAGCTTTGGACAGACCCTTGAGAGGCGATTTCAACTCGTTTCACACATCACTTAAGGCAAGCCAAATATCAGCCATCAGGGATACTTCGACGTCCTTCCTGTTTTGACTTCCGTGAGAGGATCTGTAAACTTATCGAAGTAAGTCACGCACACACATACACACGAACATGCCCACTTTAACGAGATGTTTCAAACGTACATAAAGTGAAAATGAGACGAAGCAATATCCAGTGTAACTTGCGATTAGAGGTAATTTCCGACTGTTTAATACTGATGACATGGATTTCCCTAAGTAATATAGATTAAAAATTACATCCTTAAGATGTTTCGGTTCCCCAAAAAACTCGGTTCAGAAAAAGATGGTTTTATTACTTGTGCATATACTTTCGGTCATACATGTACTCTCGGGAAGAAAAAGAGCAAATTACTCTATGCTTTGCAAGATTCTGCTGGTGTAGGGAACGCTGACTTCTACACTTCTAAAACACCATTAACCTTCTTTATTTTTAGTAACTGTCCTTCTGTAAGCTGTGCAAAATTCAGAGAGTAGCTAAATCTGAAGCATGTTTAATTTGTTATTGGGAGACCTGGGTTCAAAGGCCCAGACTGCTCATGCTGGTATTTTTGTTTCTCCTCACACTCAACCAAATACCAGCCACCTAGTTAAGAATGTCAAGTCACCTACATCCATATCAAGAGAAGAATCACTCTGCAAATTGTTTAGATTCTACTTATAAATGATGCGAGATGAAACGGACTGAAAAAATTAAAAACCAAAACTTGAAGAACGAAAAAGATATGCTGGACCACTCAAAGCCATAAAGAAAGAAAACATCGAAAAGACACCTCAGTCCTTAGCGGGCAGAATCAGAATGGCCTGTATTGCCTTCACTTATGTAGAAACTGTCTTTCACCAATGATAAACAATATTGAGATCGGGAGTATCCCAGCCACCTTTAGTCATCTTTCAGATAAACATTTCTGAGTTGTTGGCAGTATTTCAATCCTTACACTACTTCTATGGAACCGGACATTACCATTTTCAAAATGGTAGGATAAGTCAGGTGCTACAGAAAATCAAATAGATTTTACAATTTGTTTTGCGAGTTCCGTAAGATTTAGTTAGTGTTAAAGCGTTTAAGTAGAGCTGATACTAGTAATAATACTTAATACTACGAGGGTCGTTCCGAAAGTAATGCCTCCTATTTTTTTTAACGGAAACTAATGGAGATACATAAATAAAAACAGCACAGCTAAACAGAGCAATATTTCAGCTACAGACTGTCATTTTTCCACATAGTTCCCACCATTCGTTATGCACTTTTGCCAACGATGAACCAGAGCCTGCATGCCGCGCTTGTAAAAATCGGACATTCCATGGAGTATCTTTTGGATTCCGGCTCTTCGTGATAACACCACGTCTCATTTCCGGTGACGATGCTATCCAGAAAATTGTCACGTTCAGCTTCGTATTGGTTCAGCAGGTCCCGATAAATTTCCATTCGCTGAGTTTTATGATCTTCTGTAAGCATCCGCGGCACCCATCTCGCACAGACTTTGCGATAACCAAGATGTTCCAGAATTTGTTCCAAGGCATTACAGCTGACATTCAGCTTTGTACACAATCTCTGGTCGTTATCCGGCGATCAGCACGGATGCGTTGATCAAGACGCTCTTCATTGCGAGGGATGGCAGCTGTGCAGGGTCGACCGGGCCGTGGCTTGTCATGAACACCCTGTTCACCACCTTGAAAATACCGTACCCATCGCCTCATATTGCTCACGTCTATTGTATCGTCTCCATAAACCTTTACCAAGCGTCGATGGATTGTAATCGGCGTAATTCCTTCAGCAGTGAGGAATTCAATCACACATCGTTGGTTTATACGCACGTCCATATCAGTCTCCATTTTGGAACACTCCTATGCTGGCGCCAACTACCGCAGAACAACGGGACCAGTTGCAAATCAAAGAGGAAGGTTCAAGCATTAGCACTACACCAACGACATCTGGCACGGACATACAAAGTCAACACAAAAAATATAGGAGGCATTACTTTCGGAACGACCCTCGTATTAAGAACCAAATGTCTCCCAAAATACTTACATTTAGTTGCACTTAAATAGCCCAATGATTATCTTTTTCAACATTTAGCAACTCTTTTTCGGGCAATTTTTTAGACTTCTAAATCTAATTTAATTAATAGTGGAAAATAATGCCACGCAAACCATCAGCCTTGTAAACTGCTGCTCGTTTTGAGAAATATTTAATTACTTTTCTTCCAATAATATCTCCCGAAGCTAAAAGAAATCCATGACATGTTACTTTGTAATAGAGCAATGTTCGTATTCGTTTAGATGTGTTTCGTCAAGTACTCATCAGAGGATGCTACAGATCTGACGAACACGCAGGCCTGTTAATGTGTTCGATATGCTCATTGAGTAAGAATAGGAAAATGTTTGTTTGAATTTAATAAATCATTAATTTTAGTCTGAATTCTGTAAGAACATTTTCTATAATTAGTTCTTAAGGGCTTTTCAAATTTGGAAAGAAAAATGTAGTAGTTTCTTTAAACAATTCAGACGTTTTGTTACAACTGTCCCACCTTACAGAAATAATAACAATAACGTTAGTGAGAACTCATGACGCTCATTTCAAATTTTCTGACAGAAAGCTGACAGTTTAATGTCCTTCATTTTCTCGCTTTCTTTTCATTTGTTTTTAAACTGCATTAGAAAAGTGACGTAGAATTTCGGCAATGAAATAAAGTTAGCAAATTCTTTCCAAGTGTTTTTTTTCTTTCTCCCTAGACTTCTACACTTTTTTTTTTGCTCCCTTAAAAATGACTCTTAACGCTTTCCTTTCTACACGTTCCTCTCTTCAAGTGTTTACGCCTCTAATTAGTTGTGACGCTATCTTTCACCGTCACTCTGACAATTTGATGTAGGAAGGTACTTGAACAAAGGGAGAGAACGACATCTGCTCAGATGAATGGCGAACTAAAAGAATTTAAAACAAAAGTTGAAAGAAAATTTAAGGCAATTCTTCTTAAAAGAAGTTAGAAAGAAATATGGCGAGAAGAGGTATTAGGATAAGAAAAAGGGCTCCTAAGAGGGTGAGCGCCAACGGGAAAGTTAAAAGAAAAATGTCGAGTTAACTATTATACTTTGCTCCTTTCTCTTAAAATGTAAATATTGAAGGGAGAGTTCTATGTAGAGGTGAGGGGGGGGGGAGTAGTACTTCGTTCCGTATTGTAACTTTGTATAAACAGGTGTAACTTTTACACTAAATAAATGGTCTATCGGTCAACATGTTATTGTCTTTGTCAACAGGCTGAAACGGATAGGATAACAACTATAATTCTCTCTCTTTTTCCTCCCTTAAAAGCACACACGCTCGCATGAACATGAATTACAGACTACTTTTTTGACCTATAATTCTAGATTTGTTATGCCAGGATACCCCCGTGAGTCGCCACTGCCTGACTCACCTGATTACCCAGGCATTATCATCATTCAGATAATTATCTTGCCCATTTATTCTCTTTAACAACCATATTTCCAGCATATGCACATCCCCCCAGCCGACTATCATGACTGAGATTTTCCAGGGTTTCCATCAGTTCCACCGGGTGAATGCCGGGATAGTACCTTGAGTAAGGCCCTGATCGTTGCCTTCCATATCCTGTACCTAACCCATTCCGGTCTAGGCCAAAGATGCCGAGAGGCCTGAAATAAATTCGAAAATCGTATCCACTATGATCCTTCGCTATTAACAACTCTTCCATAGTGTCTCCCATCGTTTCTGAACTCGCATATAGATAAACTTCTCAAAGTCCACGAAACTACTTAACTTTCGAAAAAGCAATCAACCATAAGGATGATGGTACGAAATAATACTAGTTAAATGTTAAATAAGAAATAAAACAATAAATATAGATAAAGCACATAGCCCGTCCGCATTTACCTATCGATCCATAAAATAATCCTAGAACCGTACCAAAGAAAGGGCACAGCCATGTCCTCTTTTAGCGCTAAAGAGGACCATGGCCATTTAAGCTGTAAAACAATCTACAAAGAAATCTAATTGAAATTCGTAGGTGGCCAATGAAGACGGAAGGAGGAACTCAGCTTTCGTTCCCTCCCTTCATCAAATCTTGTACTGGGTACTACATATGATAATACAGATGTAATACTAGGTATGAGAAATATGACCCAAAATAGACAGCGTAGATAACAACAATGTAAATAGATAGAATATAAGTTTCATCCAAACATTAATTCAGAGTTTAACTACATGAAAAAATAGCATAATTGTTGGTGATGAAAAAATATATTGCTTGAATTGGAATGATTGTTGATATTTCTGTCTTTGAGAAAAATAATTTATTTACATTATTGGATAAATACTGTTTTAATGAGGAAGCAATATAAATAACTTTTGTGTTATCTTTTGTAAATTGAAATTTGTTCATATAATGTATTTTGTAAGCTAAGGTTGTAGACTATACGAGCTTAGATTATGTAATGAGTTTTTATTGTGTAGATTAAATTCTATGCGATATCTATCCTTTAGCTCTTCCTTTTATTTCAATTTGCTTGCGCGTTAGATCTGCCAGATCTCTTGATCAGTTCTGCTAATTTGCCAAGTGTCGTCCCGCTCTCGGCAGTAAAGACCAGAGTTAATTAGGGGCATCTTGGTACCGCGACATGTAGTAATTGGTAAGCTAGCCGGAAGAGACTGAGATTAGAGAATACTTTAGATGTCAACGGAGATCAACGGAGTAAAATATAAAGATAAAATATTAGGGAGCAATCGTCGTTCATTTACGTAAACATTACAATCTAAAAGGAAAAATAACTGACACTTTTTTCCATTGCATAGCCTACAAAGAGAAATGTTGCATTTAACACTTGCGTACTTAGAGCTCGAACAAAATTATTTCATGAAATAAATTTTCGGCTTACAAATAATGGAATTATCATCATCATAAGAGATAATTATTTATGTCGCTGTACATAATATGTACAGTTACATATTTTCACCGTACTGAATATAAATTGCTTTACATCTGTCAGTTGTGGAGCAAGTTTCAGATTGTATAAAATAAGTTGTATTTTTTTGTTTTATCTTTTTGTTATGATCTTTTATTAGTCATTGAGATATAAGGAGAATAAATGAAGATTGAAAAGCGCGCACACATGCACTGAAATACGAAGAGTGAGTGAGAAAACTGAAAAGAGCAAAGAAGTTCTTGAAAATTATGAAGTGTTACGAAGGACAAGAACTTTCACTCTCAGAAGGGACCATGAAAAAAAGTAATCAAATTATCCGTGATGTATCATACCTTTTCCAAACCCAAGCACCTTTTGCCGTGGTGTCCTACACGGAAGAAGGGCGATGGTGCCACGTCTGTTTTTTTTTTCTTTTATTTTTGCAGAAAATCATTTCATGAAGAGAAAATAAGAGATGCTGTTTCAGAATTCTCGCCAGGCTCCGTAATACAGTGTTGCCAGTTTAGTAATATTCGTTATATTATTTATAATAATTATTTTAGTTGAACGTTTACATGAGGTGTTGAAAATGACTCCCACCTACATTCAGACATGTATTGGTACACAGGATCTTGTTCTAAACATCCGAAACAGTAACTACTTTTCAATGTACCCCTAAGTAGTGGTCTTCAGTTAATCCAGTGCTTGGAGAGTATGCGAATGTACAGCATCCATAGAAAATAAAATTAAGTGGGGTGAGGTTTGGAGATATTGAAAACCAAATGTCATTAGATATTATTCTGGATCGAGATATCTCTTGAGAAAGCTCCGTAGACACCACTTTCTACACTGATTGAGAAGATTTTTTGCTTAGAGTTCTACCAGGTTAGATCTAGAACATGCGTGATACACGTCGTAAAGAGAGCCACATTTAAACGAATTATTATATTAGGTACAATATAGTGTTTACAATATAACATTTTGATTAACATATATCTACAGGTATTGGACAAAATAATGGAAACACTTGTCGAAAGTGGGACATATTGTAACTGCTTGAAACACTGAGCACTGCGTAAATGGTCTGTCTTTTGTTTGTTGCAGGTAGGATGGACTGTGCACTAATCGTAGAGTAAGCCAGTGTAATTGTGGACGTTGTGCAGGTATGGTGAGTGGCCAGCATATTCGACTTGACAGAGTTTCAAAGAAGTCTAATTTTAGGTGCCCGTCTAGCTGGAGCATCTGAGAGCAAAACTGACGTTATGCGATGTAACACAAGGCACGGTCTCGAAAGTCATGACTGCATACACAGTGCACGGTAAAACAGAGTCGGCGAAGCACAATAGTGGTTGGAAGACGAAGCTGCAGGATAGTTACCGCCGGGCCTTGAAGCGGATTGTGACGTTGCAGAAGAAAACAACGGCCGAGGGAGTGACTATAGAACTTAATCTTCACCTAAAACACTCAGTGTGATCCAAAACATAGATTTGGGAAACGCACAAAAAGAGTATCCATGGGCGTGTTGCTAATAGTCCGAAGCTCCTAATAACAGGCAAGAATGCTCAAGGTGACGTCTGTGATGCAATGGCCACAAAAACTGGACTTTGGAGGACTGGCAACGTGTCGTGTAGAATCACCCTTTACCCTCTTCCCCATCACTGGATGCGTGTTTGACAAACGCCCTCTGAATCATACGATGTGAACTATCTCCGCCCGACTGTCAAACATAGTGGTGGCTTTATTAGGGGTCTGAGACGCTATATTATGGTATTTGGAAGCCCCTCTTGTCACACTACACGGTTCGGTCACAGCAGCAGTGTATAGAGAACTCTTGGGTAACCAGGTCCACGCAATGGTGCAAACTTTATTTCCAGACTGAATGTCATATTCCAGAATGATAATGCCCCCATTCACACCGCTGGCCCTGTTCAAGAGTGGTTACAGGATCATTCTGATGAGGGTCAACATTTTCCCTGGCCCATGTAGTCTCTAACTGGAATATCATCAATCCTCTGTTTGCTGTTTTAGGAGTTGGGCGTCGATTTCCACCTGAGCTGCGAAGGCTATTCTGCATAAGGAATGGCTTCAAATTCCGCTCACCACCATTCAGGACTTGTATCGGTCTGTTCCGTTCAAGCTGTATTGCGTGCTAAAGGTGAACCTATACCGTATTAATAAGAAATGTTCCGACTTCCACAAGTGCTTCCATTATTTAGTCGTATACCTTATATAGTCCAAAAGGTGCGTCGCGTGCCTCATAACGGTAGTCTTCTGCACATTTTATGCGTTTATTTTATGGACATGGCATTGTTGGCCATAGAAGAAAATGGTAAAGCTAGATAAATCGTCTCAATGCTGCTCGCCGCTTTTAAGCATTGGAGAGTGGGAAAGGATATGGACCAATTTGTTTATGGATCATCATCCGTTTTGCTTATGGGCTCGTTGAAAACATGGAAACGCATATTAACAGTTCTTCCCATCGACTTTACTTTGACTGTACATGGGTCGATTGGGTCGTTTCTTAACTTCTAAGAAAAATGGAAGGATGACACGGACTTCTACTATGGATGACTTCTGGCTGCACTAGACTGAGCTCGACTGACAAAGACGTGTTTAGTGTTACACTAGCGCACCTATTAGCCATCACGTACGTAGAAGAACGGCTAATCAGTTTGTTGCTGGTGCCTTTAAAATTATACGGGTGACAAAAGAAAATGCCTGAAAGTTTCATTCTGATGTACAAAATGCGATACAGTATGTTGCTGTGTGTTACTCGGCCATAAACGCGTGAGTAAAGAAGCTCTGAGCGCAGTCTCTCTGGTAATTTTTAATACATCACTGATATTTTTTGCTGATACAACACAGCATAATTACATTATAAAACATTATGTAATTATCTGAGTTATGGGTTAGCGTATTTATTGATCGAATGTTTCGAAGGCTTATTCTACTGTCCCGAAGGTTAAGTTTTTATTTGATAGTTAAACCTCCTGTTCACTGCAAGTCTTTAATCCACCATTGCCAGAAGCACGCTGACCTATCTGGACCATAAGCTGCTACTGCCAGTGATGAGAGTTAAAGTCAAGGTGCTAAGTGGAATGGGGTTTGTTCGGTCTGTTTTCTGGAAGAAAATCAGTTGTTGATAGTTTCTTTACCACATAGAATGAAACTTGTTCCCAGAGCCTTGTTAAACTTTCTGCAACATGAGAAGTTATTCTTGCATCTTGAAAGCATATGGGATTCAAAGAGAAAGACTAACCACTAACAATTACGTGTAATGTGATGAGCGGTTGAATAGCTAGCGGAATATATCATTGTTAGCTTTATTAATAGGAAACTTATGAACCGCAGACGATTATCCGACTAAAGTTTTTCATAATTCTTTCAACCATTCTAGACGAATATCGTTATGGTACCATGAATTAAAGACTTTGCCGTTTCTTCACCGACAGGTATAGTAAGGATTGGCAACCTAAAATAAAATTTCAATCATGTGTTTTTTGAAGTGTTAGAATTCAGAAATAAAAATATGTCTTTGAAGAACATGGATTACACAAATATTAATCAGCATGTTGATAAAGTTTGTTCTTGTTGCATCTGTTACATGAGCTTACTGGTTCATAATCTTTATAATTAAGTGAAGTGTATTTGCATTTCCTGTGTATGCATCGTTAGTTTTGTGATTGTGGTTTCTTTCTGCATCGGATTCGATTAATAACCTACTATATGTTGCAATTTTACTTACGTCAGATTACTAAAGAGATATTCCAAAGTTTGCTACACTATTTGGAACAATCCTCATTTGAATAATTCTCCTTGCCTGAAGAACACACAATTTTCATGGAAAGAAACAGGGAAATCTCCCACGGGACACCGACGCAAGTTGATCAGCTGAAAAATCTTCTCAAAAGAGACTCCGGTGGTAATTTCTTCCGAAAGGCACCAAAGTACATGTTTTCTCTCTTCATCCATCGACTTCTTGTTTTTGCTTTCTCTTCTAACTTTTCGAAAGTCTCTTCTCCTAACTAGTATTTGCTGTCTTTTCTTTTATTCACTATTTAGCGGTTTCCTCTTCCACTTCTCTGCTAAATAATTTTAAGTCGGATTTTGGTTTTCTTCAGCGGAGGTATGAGAGAAGTAGTCTGAACTTTAAGGGAAAGTGTTCTCTATCTACTGAAGTAATGGAAATTTAGTTTAAGGAATTAAAGAGCCCTTCGTACTTTACAATGGAAACAATGAGGTCAATGCCCAGCTGGGAATAGAATGAAGGATATCAAGAAAGATAATTAGTTGTAAGAAGACTAAGTTTTTTTTACCTCTTTAACCTTTTTTAGTTCTAGTGAACAAATACTAAGGTCTGATCGCTTTCTTCGTAACTCAGATTCAGTATTTTTCTCCATGTCTGTCATTATATCATATGAACTAAAGGATTATCTTCTCGATAAAGAGCTCACATTCAATATTCAGTAAGCGTGCGACAGATACTTCTGAAATAGTGCATACACGTACCTTGTATCTTGAAAAACAAGTACTTCGTACAGATGGTGTTGAAAATGTTCCTCCAGCTTCCAAGCACTTTTGTATCCTCCTCCGCAAAATTTCCAATACATCTGGTAACGTGACCTCGGCAGTGCAGTAATCTATCGCCGTATCTTGCCTTTGAGAGAATCGCTGTGTATTGCGGTGTATTCGTCACTTCATTCAACTCCACAAAAATAAATGAGGTGATTCAAAGTGCGGTAATCGTGATGGCCGAAAATTTAGGAGATTACTTGCTTATGTTTCACTGTGATTGAAACACCTAGGTGAATCTATAAAGGATCCTGGCAGGAGGTCACTTTCATTGTGGATGCAAGGGACCTCTCATACCTTGAGCCTTACAATTCGGCGTACTGTATGGAACAGGGAACGAACCTACGCTGCATGCAGCAACGCCAGTTCCATGGTTTTAAGTGGAGTAGGTCTAGATTTGTTTCCTGTTTCACTCAGTATGCCACGTCGCAAGACGCAACGTGTGTGTGGGACCCTTGAGAGTTCTTCGATCTTAGAAAGAAAACATAGATTTTCATAGGAAACTACAAAAAATGTCACAACATCGAGGAGAAAGGCATAAGGAGGAAGATACATCTAGACTATGTACAGTATAAGATTTGAAAATCTTCAGGTTGAGCGACGTAAGCAAGTTTTGAACCTACTCAGTCTCTCCAGTGCGAATCAGGTAGCGATCTGCTTCATTAATTCGGAGGAATTGTGTTGGCCGGAAATATAGTCCTATATCGTTTCTTGAAATAATCACACTTGAAAGTGTTGGAGAATCAAAGAGGGCGACTGTAAATCAGAGTACATTGAAACTTTGGAACACTATTGTGATGGTTTTTACTACTACATACTTCTTTGTGTCTCCCGATTAACCCACTTAGGGTGTTAAAGAAGAAAGATGATGGTCCTGATTTTAACTATCATATCTACATTCGCATGTGTTAGGAAAAGGAGATAAATTCTTGAGAGCCAAAAATTATTCAATACGAGACAAACACGCTTGTAGCCTTTGTGTTAAGGATGTCTCCGAAATAATGGTGTAAACTTCAAGAGGTGATTATTTACATAAAAACAAGAAAAATGTTCATTTAAAAAAAATGCATATTTTCCGAGATAAAATTCTTCAAGTCACAGCGACATGGTCACAAAAGACGTCATAGCTCAATTCAGAATTACGTAAGCAGTCTCGGTTTAGCAAATTACACTCTAAGTAGTAGCCGATAGGGAGTGCTGCATAGACAGGTTTCGCAATGTAAGAATTTCATTGTCAAGGAATTAAATGGTTTAATAGGACAAGCATAGAAATCCTTTTTAAGCTGCATTTGCTAATCATAAACATAAATAAAAGCAGATCAGGTACTGCTTCGAGTGTGATTTGCTAAGTCCACACCGCTTACGCAATTAATTACTTGTCGAGATATGACATCATTTGTTATGATGCCGTCGTAAAGTTGAACGCTTGTATCTCCAAAACTAAACAGATTTCGGGTTTTTTTGAAAGGAAATTCTTTTCTTGTTTTGATGTAGATGACCTCGCAAAGTTTGCACCATTATTTCAGGGACACCCTGAATATGCCATTACATTAATACTTATGTTTAGGCGACATATCTTATGACGAACCATGTTTACTTATTTCTTTAGTTTTAAAATTACTAGTACTATTGAGAAGACGACAGCGCCAAACCAAGTATTATTTGTCCTTTGAATGATTTAATACATGTTATACCTAAATTATACGATGCTTCGTGCAGGAAATCAACTGCACTTTGAAGGTTGAAACAGTTAATAAGTGATTGTGAAGGACGTGGAATAAAGATAAACGCAAAAGAGGACGAAAGCAATGGCGATATGAATAAATTAAACGATAGCCTGCATCAAAACTACAAGATAAAAGTTTCAGGAATCGAGGAAAGTTATAATGAGGTCGTGAAGTGTAACAAAGAAATAAGGGTAAGAGCAGCACGGGCGAGAAGAATCTTTTCTTTGAAACTATGAACGAGGCATTGAAGGGAAGAAAAAACTAATGCTTTTGTACGGAATATTGTGTTACACGGAGAAAAACATGGTGTCGACGGAAAAGTGATAATATAAACTTGGAAGCTTTCTAAGTATGAACATAGAAATAAATGAAAAAGAATTCAGGTGAACCCAAAACTTATAAAAGAAGGAAATGCAGAAGAGAGTAGGCGAGCCGAGAGGTGAAGAATACTCGAGACAACAAAGGAGAAAAACTGGCTGAGATACTGGTTACGCAGAAATTTAATACTCAGTGATGTGACTAAAAGAAGTCGTTGAAGGGAAAAGATGAAGATGGCTGTAGCCTCGTGACAGTATTAAGGGAAATAAATCACAAGCTACGACAGAAAAGAAATAAAAATATCAGAATAAATGGAGAGGATTTATCGTGCTTTGAAGAGCCTCATGCTTTCTGCAGAACGCTAATCATTAAGATGATTATAAAATTAGTGTAGATCCTAGCAAATGAAGAAAAAATATTCTGTAAAGTTTTAGCACTTGTTTACAACAGTATATTCAAAATACTACTTTGTCATGTTTCACAGAAAATAGTTCACCATACATGTTACGGCTAACCGGAAAGACAAACATTTACTTTGGACTTTTATTCAGTCAAACGCTAATGAATAAAGTTCAATTGTTTATAGAATGAAAGGGATCGATATGTTTATCTTTAGTACATTGTAGTGAATGGCTGCAGCTATTAGCAAAGTTTGGAAATTAAACACAATCTGCTATAACAGTAGAACGTACAGACAGAAATCAACGGCCATTATCTGTGAGTAAACGTTAAGTTTCAAATAGCTACGTTGTACTCTTACTTTCTAATATTGTCATTAGTACTCAGTAAACATACAATTTGTGTCGAGTAGGAGCTCATAAACACTAGGAGACAATTCTAAACGACAACAGTTGACGCGCAATTCTAACCAAATAGTATGTACAATAGATTGATGCTTTGAAGGAATTAGGAAGTGCTGGGTTATAGGTAGGAACGTGATACAGATGACAGAGTAAATGCATGATGTTGCAACCAACTTGCGGTCGCAAAGCAAGAATCTTGAACTCAGACTACGCTTAAGTATAATTAATTTGACTATTCTTTAATTTGCTGCTTCTAATCATGACCTTACGGTTAATGAAGGGGGTTATTACTTGATGAAAAGGATGTGAAAAACTCCTTACTCTCAAATGTATCATCGAAGGTCATGCTGAGGAAAGTTCACATATGGGTAGTAAATTTTTAGATACAAATTAACGATTTATTGAGAGATGATATTCCTCGGCAAGCACTCTTCCAGGGGAGAAGGAAGAGGGAAGTAGTGGTGAGAGTGAAGAAATTCCTTAAAAACCTTAGTCAGAATGGATGACACTGCATGCCTCCCCAATGCCGATTTAAAATGAAAATTCAAGGATTTTTGAACCATGAATTTCATGAACGCAAGTATGAATGTCATAATTAGGTCCTTCTTATTCTTTTTTTTATTTGTCGGCTTTAGGCACCTCAGCTGCAGGCCGGAATAGTGTGTAAGGATATAATAGGTAGTCTACAGGGCCTAATTTGTCGGTACTATACCGTCATTTAGCCTATGTGAATGAGGAAGAATTCTGTACACGCTCAGACAGTATGGGCGACCGCTGTCATCGTTCCCATGACCTTTTGAAATTATTAGTCAACGTTCCTTCTTAGTAAATATTTTAATGGCCTATAGAAAACTATTTTACGAATAGTTTAGATTTTATTCAAAAGCAGAAAAAAAGTAACATCTGTGAATTCTAATCTCATGATCTTAGTTTTTACTCCGTTATCGTCCAGGTATTCCTGATATTGGTGATACTAGCAATATTGATGCATATAGTGTATTCCATTGATTAATATTGCACAGCTAATCTCTGATGAAATCGAATGTCAAAGCACTTAACCAAGCTGTGACTTATTTGTTCTGTATATCGTGCCGTTTGGATCTATGATAGCTAAATTGCACAGCACTTACAAAAGTGAAACTTGAGATTGAACCTCCCAGTTAAGTTCGGTCATAATTCTTGTGCATCTCTTTAATTCACTATCTTTTCCGGAAATATATATACATAACACAGAGATAAATTAAGATACTTACGACGGTTTAAAAATGTGTTTTAGGGCATGAATAATCTGATTTGATGTTTGGTTTGTATGAAGTAGCCAATGTGATCTGGCAAATTTCTGCCTATTCGTGTCAGCTATACTTAAGTTTGTTGTTGTTTTCTGCTAGCCCGACCGTGCGAATAATATTTGTCAACGTACTATAAATTTATATATGCTAAATCCTGTGCAGTAAAACTTAAATATTAAAATTTTGTAATCAGCCTGAATTGCAGTTCGAATTCTTAAACTTTAGCTATTATGTAGATTGCCTGTCCCATTCGGTGGTTTTCCTGGCTGGTTGTCTGATGGGGGCCGTGTGGTTCTGGTGCGGGATCTGATTCTCTTTATTTCCTTATATATTTCAACTTCAAACAAATTTCATATATTTCTAAGGACGAAAGTGGCCGCAAAGGCCAGAAGTCCGGCCTAGTGGGCCCTGCGGGCCTAAAGGCAATTTACATGTGTGTGTGTGTGTGTGTGTGTGTGTGTGTGTGTGTGTGTGTGTGT